>CAUYSK010001158.1:0-19322 GCA_963575035.1 Avahi laniger
GGGCGGAGGTGGAGTCGCTGGCAGAGGCGGATCACTGCTCTACACACCGTCTCTCTGGCGACTGGATGGAACAGGGCCCCCGGAGACTGTCTGGAAACTCGGCGGAAATGTTGCTCTTACCCTCTTTTCCGCCCTACCAGAGGTGGGGCTTGATTCCGTGGTTGGGACAGACTGTCCGCAGATTCGGGGGGAAAAAGGGAAAAGAAAAAAAAAACAAAAAAGAAACTGCGGCTGCGCGTGCGCGCTGCTCTCTTCGCGGGGCTCAACCAGCTCTGCTGCAGCGGCAGCAGCTATGAACACCGTCTGGTAGTCCACACTGAAGCTCCCAGAGCCGCCGCGGTGCCTGCGGTCCTCCCCGGGAGGATTCTATGCTGTGTCCCTCCCAGCGCCCACTGAACTTTCAGTGGTTTCCGCGGGAAGAGCCTCTTTTATGGAGTCCCCCTCCCACGATCTAGTCCTGGCGGTCTCCTGTGGCGAGAAGCTGCCTCCAAACTCTCCCCTGTGGGCTCCGCGGCGTCCCATCCGCGGAGCGCCCGCTCTGAACAGCCCCTCCCCTCCGCTGCTGCCCCGGCCCCGCGTTCTGGCGCGCGCGTTTATAATGGACCCGCTCCTGTCTCGGCTCCCCACCGCTTGGCAGCCTGTGCTACCGCTTCGCTCCGACTTCTGGCACTTCCCTGCCTGCGTGTGAGTGGGGTTTGGTAAGAAAGACTCCTCTTCCCGTGAGTCAGATCTCTCTGCCCGGGCCAGCCCGCTGCGGGCGCGGCTGACCCACGCTGAACTTCCCTTTGTCCCACACTCTCCGGTATTTGCGGGTGTTTTTTCAGCTTTCCTTACTTTATCTGCGGCGCTGCTTGTCTCTCACTGCTTCTTTGCAGATTCGCAAAGCCGATCCTGTGGGAGAACGCCTCATTCGTGTGTGGGTGTCCATGTTCTTCACCTCCCACTCTGGGAACAGAGAGCCAGGAGGTCACCCCTAATCCGCTATTTTCCAGCCCCCTACCTATTATAATTATTTTTATGGGTTATTATTTTTAAGAACAGGAGACATATTTATTCATCTTCAAGCTTGCTGCAAAGTGAATTATGGTAAATATTTTTAGTGAATATGGTAATCTATAATCTAAGGTTGACAGACTTAGGAAAACAAGAGAAATACATTTTACACTTATCGAGCCTCTATTACAGTCCAAGAAGTGTCATAGGAAATTGGCATTATACTTTTAGTGATTTATTACAAGTTCAGCTATATAAAAATACAATAATTTGTAAGAAAATGTAGTACACAGCTTATGGAAGAGGATGAGGGCAGTATGGAAGGATAGGAAAAAGAGAAGGAATGAGAAATAGAATGAAATGAAGAGAAAGGAAAGATGCAAACCATGGAAATATTTGTTGAGTGTATATAAATGCCAAAAATCATGTTCCTAAAATAAACTCCACTTTCCCTAAGTCATTCTTGATTACAATCAATTTGCATCCTGAGACCCAGTAAGGCTACATTAGAAATGACAAGAAAATGAACTACATTTTAGTTTATTCTATGAATTAGGTGAAAAAAATTAGACCATTATTGAAATTACTGAATTTCTATTTCAATCATTTGGAAACATTAATATAAAACTGGCACAGTTTAACTGTTTATAAATTTCTTCAACTGCTAGTGGAGTCAATATATTAACAACTAATGCTTCAATTTTTATACATGTACAGCAAGGCTTGTAATTAAAAATTGTTGAAATAACGTACAACAACCATTTGATCTAAATGAAAAATTTTAGTTCACAGAGTGATATGTAAATTCACCTTCTACTGTTCTTCCTAGTATTCATTATATTTGGGCACGGTCTCTTAAAATAAGCACTAACTTTTGAAGTTGACACTGATGCATCTTCAGCAATTTTGCGTCTTTTGTTCTTTATATGGTGGGAAATAAGACTATGGTTCTCATAGTAAATATCGCTATACATTTAGATATGATACAGAAGTATCATAATCTGAGAATATAAATGTATTGCCTTGACTTTTTTAGCTCATTATTGAAAAGGTTTATTGAAAAATAAAACAGTATTATCAATACAAAATTTAATATATTTATACAATGCAGTAAATAGCACAACCACATGTAGCATGAATAGTGAAGCGGTTCTCTATATGGTATATGGCAGGACTGCTTGGCTTCATTTTCCCTCACATAATCCACATGCAAATCTGTTATTTCTGGTGGCTTGTCAGCTTAGAGTATGTCACGGGTCAAGGTATATTAAGGCATAACCGGTTAGTATACCAGGAAACTGGCAGCAGCAGCAGCGCTGAATACTTCTCTACCATACTGGAATCCTAAAGGACTTCACTCTCCCTGGCTACATGAGTCTCAGGAAACTTCGTACAGACCCACACGCTATTCTCGAATGTCAATTTAAGATACACTCAATCTAAAAAGACAAATTGTTTATTGATGATAATTGTTCTGCCACATGTAAAGTATTATATTTGCTGCTTATTTATCATACACACAAATAAAATATGACAATCATTGAAAACAAAAATTAGAAGTATACTAAACATGTTTTGGCTTAATTTATTACTGCTGCTATTACTACTACTACTATCACTGCTACTACTACTAATAAAAAATGATAAGTCTGGAATAGAAGCTAACCTGAGACATGTTGGTACAAGAGCTCCATGGCAGGACTTCTCCAGCTATATTGTTATGTATGGTCATGGTGTATGTGAGTTAAAACATT
Organism: Avahi laniger; assembly: GCA_963575035.1. NCBI lineage: Eukaryota > Metazoa > Chordata > Mammalia > Primates > Indriidae > Avahi > Avahi laniger. The sequence goes on from CAUYSK010001158.1 coordinate 2,748, forward strand.
TTTAACAATTAGTTTCTAACAATAATATTGGTAAAAGAGATGAATGGTTTGAAGTATAAAATTCACTTATTTATCTTTGAAATATATTTCTTGTATTCTTTATCAGAATTTCTGAATGTATATAATTCCCTAGAAAAGAGAATTTAAATAAACCCAGTGACACTAAATTATTTTAAGAGTAAATATTCATTCACTCTCTAGGGCTGAGATATGGACAAGACATCAGACCAGTAGAAGGACTAATATTAGTAATCTCATAAATATATGGTACTATAAATTGCAATTCTATGAAGATATAAATGTTTACTATTAAAATAATATTTTATTGATAATTCACATATTATTTTTTTACTCAGTTGTCAAAAGTAAAAAGAGTAGAGTAAGCTACAAAACCTTGTATACTTCAAGGGGTGAGAATTTCATATTTGTGTATTTGCTAGGTATTCACCATCAAAAAGGTCAAGAGGTTTTAGGTTTTATATTTAGTGTAAACTGTAATGTATTATTATGTGTAAACTCTCTAAATTTGTACTGTTGTCAAAATGAATATGGTTACCTAAAGGTATAGTATATTTGTGAAAAAATATCGTTGAGATTTAATATCCCCATTTTTAAATTTACATTTATTGATTTTGCATCAGAATGTTAGATATGATGGCAAGCATGGTAGATAAGAGAATGTTGTGTGAGCGTGTGTGTGCATTTCTGTTTTTATCCTACATATTAAATGTGTACATGTGGTTACATGAATGTGTTATTAAATAAAAAATTTTGACTAAATACAATGCCTGATAAATTATATTTGTTTCTTTAGATATAGCCATCAGTTCTCATGGCTCATAGATACTGTTGTTGAAATATTTTTTAAGAAGGCATTTCTTACAATATCATAATATGGGCAAACTGAAAGAAATGTGATTTCCCCTCACCTTGGAAATCATCTCATGCTTTCATTTTATGAAGTAATATTTTCTTCTTTAAATCCTATCAATAAGACATGCTCATATTAAATTGACATTGTTACAGTATTAACACATTTAATATAAATAATAACAATCATTTCACAAATTACTTTTTTCAAGACTTAGTTTTCTATTATAATTTTCTATAAAATCATAGATAATAATTTTTCATTTTAAAAATACAAACAACTTTGAGACACCTTTAACATTTTCAAAAATGAATTAACCCAAGTAAGAAGTACAGTAGAGTTGATTGGGCAAAGATTTCAAAACCAAGAAATATTGTCTAGCTTTATAGTGTCCATTACTCTTTGTCTCTGTTTTTTCATATGAAAATCAGAATAATAAGACCTACCTTATAATGTTGGCAATGTTTCTAAAAGGTAATAATAGTGTTCATAAAATTTCATATACAGCTACTAGTGAAGAAGGTAATAAATCATTTAAATTGTCTTTATAAGGCACAGAGAAATCTGAGTTGAGCAATGAAAAAATCAAGGAAGCCCAGAACATTTATTATTATGTTTTTTAAAGTATAGAATGAAATACTATGACCAAGAACCCCCAAATTACAGTGCCTTTAACAAAAGAAAGCTTTATTTCTGTTAAATATCACATTCCAACAGTGAGTGGTCCAGGGCTGGGAGACATCCCCTGAGGTCATCCAGGGAACAACGCCTTCTGTGCTGACAGTAATTCCTCATCTCTGAGAGGTTATTCTCCACCACATGGTTGTATCTGACTCACTAATACTACATCCACATTCCTTATTACTGATGGAGGAAGTAAAGGCTTTAGAGAGCAAATTCGTTCCTTTTTAAGATTGTAATCTGGAAACTGAAGATATTATTTCTACTTCTATTGCAATAGCTGGAGCTTAGTCACATTATACCTAGCTACAGGAAAAGCTTGGATAGATAATTTCTAACCAGGCAAGCATGTACCAAGGTAATAGACTCTGTTCCTAAAGTGAAGAAGGGGAAATTGGATACAGAAGGATGATTCGAAGTATCAGTAAAAATGATTATTTCATAGTGATGTTCACTCTCAAGTTAAATGTTGTACATAGGATTCCAGAGCTCTCTGTTAGAATACTGTTGGAGAAAAGGGCATTTGTTGATTAACAGGCAATTACTACTCATGGCTAAGGCATGTATTCACATTAATTCACTCTAAGTATATATTTTTTATAGGCTGTTGTCCAAGTCTTGTGCCAAGTTATTGGTATTCAAGAGTAATCATATATAATCCATGTTTTTGAGTGGTAACTTTGCATAGCAAAATTTCTTTCATGAAAGTCACGCATGGAAACAAGCACTGTAATTATAATACAAAGCCATAAGTGCTTTAAGGAACATGGGTGAAAAGAAGAGGGCTGGAGTGGAGAAGCCTTCACAGTAATGTAGATATTTGGACCAAATCTCAAATCACGGTATTGTCAAGTGTTCTTTAGGAGGAAATGTAGAAGAAAGACATTCCAAAAAAAGGAAATAGAAATATCTCAAGGCACTATGGTATCAAAGAACAGAATAATTTTTAGGACACTGTTGCATTGGCTATGTTTGAAATAATGAATACAACCAAGTGGTAAATGTGGCTGGGATGTAAACATGAACGGCTTAAGCTATTACTCTAAGAGATCTGGATTTGATCTAGACCTCTGAATCTATTGCATGTTTTTTAAACAGAGCTGCTATATAATCCAATCTTCATTTTAGAAATAAAAATTATTGAAGAGGCATTTTACAAACTGAAATTTAGAAACTAAATTTAGGAGCTAGTTTAATTCAGTGCTGGGAAGTTGGGGGTTTTCATAATTGAATATTACCTAAAATTTTGAACTTTGTTATATGATAGATGGATGTCATTGCCTAGGATCCAAAAAGGAAAGAAGGAGAGGGAAAGTCAAAACTGTACCCAAGGTTTTCATATAATAGATCATAATGAAGATCAAAAGGTACCATTTAAGCTAGCAAATAATTTTATTTTTATAATTAAACTGTAGCTCTAGCTTTAACTCATAAAAGCATAATGATTTCTCTCTGCTCTCCAATGTAACATGCCCTCACAGGCATGCAAATAATAAATAAGACCAATATGCTATCATATGTCGAGTGGCAGGGAGGGAGTAGATAGGTGTCCATGTTTTAGTGTGGTGGGTTTAGGTGAATTAAGGCCTATGGTCTGTATTCATGAAGACTGAGAGTAAGAGTTATAGAAGGAACATTTGCAAAGTCCTGTTAGACATTACTGGAGAATAAAGAAGAGCACTCATATCTTTAAGAAAGAGAAGTTTCTTTGTTTATCTGAATGTGCTTTGGAGTGTCACAGTGCATTAACTGTAGCTCTAAATCTCTGGGATGGGAGAAAATTTGTTTACATTTTCTAGCTAAATGCTTTCTGGGGCACCCAGATAATTTCCAATAATGATCCCAAAAGAAAAGAAAAGGGGAGAGAGGGAGAAAATTAGAATTAAAAGCAGTGGGGGAGGGCAGGAGAAAGGAAAAAAAGAACTGACAGGGGGAGAGGAGATGGATGGAAGTTTTAATTTGTACAGGATAGCCAATAGTAATGAAGAATAATTGTTAAACTGGGTGCTCTCACTCTACTTCATTTGCTCGTACATTATTATAAGCTACACTTTTGTATCTGGCTCCATTTGAGCATCTATTTTCATGCAGTAATTTTTGAAAAGTAAGCTTAATTTAATATATTTTGAAAGCATTCACTTATTAATGTCTTCAAATCTTATTAAAGGGTTTTATTACACTGCAGAATTTTGCATTTAAATCCTTTTATATAAGAAATGCAAAAAGTAATCATTTATTTCAATTATTTCCTTAGGATATATTTGTTAAATAGAGAAATACAGCAAATTTTCTTTTGGGATTTGGTTAAGCGGAATTGAAACAGAGCTAAATAGTGTCATTATGGTATTTCCATTCTGGCTAATTCTCACCGTTAAGGAAATGCATAGCCTCCATTGACTTCAGGCAGATAACTTTGACTAAATTTTCTCTATACTGAAATTGAAAGCTCCTGAAAGGCAAAGTGGCGGAGTGAGCCAGGTTATCTACATCCACTATCAGATTTGGACCTCCAGGAGGATAAACTGCTCAGAGAGTTTTTCCTAGCCACCCACAACCACATCATATCACACTGACAAGGTTCACTGAGGTCTGTCTTACGAAAGGCATCTAAATGGAATAGCAGTTTGTGATTGAAGAGCATTAAAGGGAAAAGGTGTGATCATGACATGACGTTTGCTGGGCTTCACCTCAGAAGTCTGAAAATGGGGAAAAAGAAGATAGCTTTAATTTACTAGAAGAAACCAACACTTATATTTTAAGTATATATCAAACTCTGAAAGACTAAAGTTCTTGTTTCAGCTTTCCCTCTAATGAATTACGGCACACAAAATTCTGCCTTTTATTTTTTGCCACTGCTTTTAAAGTTTTCTAAAATGATAGCTTTAACAAAAGGTATCTATTAAAAGCGCAATGCAGATGCTTTGCCTCACGTGAATAGTCTTGTTTGGAATCAATTTCTTTTGATGTAACTTCAAGGGAATATTTGCCTTTAATAGAATGCTATGTATCTTTTTTTCAGTGCAGAAGCTATTTTTTCTTAGAAGAAGAACAGTAATCTGTAGTATAAAAAATTGGAATTGAAAACTTACTGCTCCATTGAAAGGAGACCCTGATTTACAAAATTTCCTTTTTGTAAGAAATTTTAGAAAGTATTTTAAAACTAGTTTCATTAATTAGTTCAAGCAACTTAGCGATATTCACTGATAGGGTGGTTTACATGCATCTTGCTTGTTCTTAGGTCATAAGCAGTGTTTTCAAGATAGAAAAATCATTTGTTACTTGTCTCAAATATTTACAGATATATAACATTATATATAATTTATCAGCATGTATGTATATGTGTGTGTGCATATATGTGCATGGGTAATATGTGTATATATGTGTATTACATGATAGATACAGTAGTCCCCCCTGATCCACAGTTTAACTTTCCACAATTTCAGTTACACAAAGGCAACCATGGTCTGAAAATATCCCATACAATAAGATGTTTAGAGACAGAGACACAGAGAGAGAGAGAGAGAGAGAGAGAGAGAGAGGGAGAGAGAACATTCACATAACTTTTATTACAGTATATTATAATTATTCTACTGTATCACTAGTTGTTAATCTCTTACTGTGCCAAATTTATAAAATAAATTTATCATGGATATATATATATATATTTTTTTTAAAACATAGTATCTATAGGTTCTAGTACTGTCTGTGGTTTCAAGCATACACTGGGGATCTTGGAATATATCCCCCATGGGTAAGGGGGACTACTATCTTACATTACCACATATATAAAATATGGCATATGTATAGTACAATACAGTGTACATAGCTAAGGCCATATTTCCCTAAGGCTCCCTTGATATTCTTTCTCTAAGCTAAGGATCTCTTCTATCACTCTCCTTGTATCTCTTGATCATAGCTACTATGGCCTTACAGGACCTTTGATAATTTTACATGGACCAGCTTTAAGAGGCAATGCCTGGTCTTCTTTACCTTTGTGGCCCCAGAACCACTCACAATTCTTTGCTGTTAACGAGATCCTAAATGGCAGCTTTTTGAATATATAAATATATAAAAAATGAATGAATGGAGAAACATACGGTTTGAGTAGTTGTGTATGTGTGTGTGTCTAGTGAAACATATTCTTATGCCAAAATATATAGATATATGAAAAAATAAATAAATTTAAGTATAAAATAGTTAATATTGGCTTGTTAGAATGGCTATAACCAGAGACTAAAATCTTTTATCAAGTTATTTTTAGTTATTGAGTTTTAAAAAATCCATTAAGGCTCATAAAAAATAACACCTTTATATATTAAAGCTGGCCATTTGCATATCACACTATTCTACAATCATATTGAAGCTATCTGAAAAGGCTATCCTGTGATCAAATGAACTAAACATAAGAGTTAAAATTATTAAAATGTTAGAAGAACATGTAGAGCAAAATTTTCACAACATAGAATTGGACGATGACTTTCAGATATGATACTAAAGGCATAGGCAATAAAGGAAAAAATAGAAAAAGACTAAATGAAAATTAAAAATTTTTGTGTATCAAAAGACACTACAAAATGAAAAGATGACAACCCATGGTATGGATAAAAATAAGGAATTCTCTATATATCCAGAATTTAGATATATTCTTATATATATAAGAACTTTAAAAACTGCAGAGAAAAAAAATCTGATTCAAAAATTGGTAAAGGACTTTGAATAGACATTTCTTTAAAGAAGACATAGAAATGGCCAATAATCACATGAAATTTTGTTAAACATCACTAATAATGAGAAAAATATAAATCAAAACTGCAAGGAGATACCACTCACATCATTATGAGAGCTTTTATTTTAAAAAAAAGAAAAAACTAAAAATAACACAGATTGGCAAGAATGTAGAGAAACTATAACCCTCTGCACTGTTGGTGGAAATGTAAAACGGTGCAGTCACCATACAGATGGCTATGTGTGTTCCCCAAAAGGTTAAAAATAGTTACTGTATGTTCCAACAATTCCAATTCTGTATATACACTCAAAAGAATTGAAAGCAGAGTCTCAGAGATGTATTTATACATTCATGTTCATAAAATCATTATCCGTACTAGCTGAAAGGTAGAAGAGACCAAAGCGTCCATTGATGGATAAATAGAAAAGCAAAATATTATACATACGTACAATGGAATAGTATCCAGCCTTAAAACAGAAGATTCTGGCACATGGGTGAATCTGGAGAATAAATCACAGCATCACAAACAGGAAGCAATGAGTGGCGTGATCACTTCCTCATGCACATTCCCTACTTAATTCATTTGCAACTTACACAGAAACCAATCTACAAAAGGTGTTCTCACGTGTCAAAGTCTAACTGCAATAAAAGGAAAAGAGGAGACATGAAATCTTTCTGTACTTTCTTACTCAGTCCTTTTTGCTCTTAACTGTAATGACTCTAATTCTTAATTACTGTTCTGCCCCAGGGTGTATACCAGTTAGTTGAAATCTACTGGAAAGAGAAACATGGAATTTCATCTCCGGATCCCTAACTAAAACCAACTTACTTGTTTACCTGACAGTTTTAACCATGCCTTGCTTGCTTTAAATCTGAAAACAAAAACAAAAAACAAAAGAAGAAAAAGATCCTTTAGGTTAACAGCATAATGTGTTCGTCTGTGACTCAGCATACAACCTCTCATTATGCACTTTCTTTAACCATTACATTATCTTTTCAGTAAATTAGCCTTTACATTCTCAAATTCACACATGAATACTCTTTAAAGAAGGTTTATTAAGTTGGCTCACGTCTCTGTGATTCTGATAATCACTGTGAATTAAGGCTTTGCAACATCTATTTCTGACATTACCTTTCTCTCTGAAGCTAAAGAAAGAAACAGTGATGGTGTGATACACATGCAACTTTTGTGCTCTTACAGTGTGTTTTTCTAGAGTCATAACCCTTTTCCCAGTTCTTCTCTAGCTTTAACTTTTGTTTGAAAACTGAGAATTTATCTGGGAATTGCAAATATGTAATGTGTACGTACATACATATATGTACAGTGTATCTAGAGATACATACACATATATGTAGAGATATTTTACATGTATACCACACACACATGATAAATGATGGCTTGTAGTTTGATAGTTAGAAATAAATAATTTTTATTTCATTGTTATAGTATTTTATCTGTTTTTCTGATTGTACAAGGTATTCTTCAGTGCTCTTGACTCCAAAAATTCTGCCCCATCCTAGTTTGCCTAATTTCTACATACATCTATATGATCACATCTAGCACACTGTTGGGCATACATTTTATAAATTTAATATCAAGTAGAAGTTTTTCAAAACATGGTGTAGTATCATAAACATTTATGTTTATTTGTTCAAAATACATTTTTTGTCATTGAATAGCATTTAATTAAATAAGGGCTTATTAATAATAACCATGAACAGCACTAAGAACTGAGACAATTACACTGAAAGGGAAAGTCAATGATGTAAACGCATTGGTCCTCCCTTACCCGCAGGAAATATGTCTAAGATCCCCAGTGGATTTATGAAACCATGAATACTATGGATACTGAACCCTAAATATATTAGGTTTTTTCTTATATATATATATATATGATAAAGTTTAATTTAAAAATTAGACACAATAAGAGATTGAAATCAATAATAGTAGAACAGTTATAACAGTATAATGTAAAAAAATTTGTGAATGTGGTCTCTCTCTCTCTATCTCAAATACAGTAAGTACTGTACTTATCTATTTTCAGATTCCCATTGATGGCAGGTAACTACAATCATGGAAAGTGAAACACAGATGGGGGGGTCTACTGTACATATTCTCAGAATGTGCTAAGTGCTATAAAAAAATTATTATCCAGTGTATTCAAAGAACAGATAAAATGACAAAATACTTAGGCAGATACAAAGAAAAATGAAAAAATTTGTTTTAATTTGAAAATTTTTTGGAAAATGTAACAAATAAATATTCTTCTAAAATAAAACAATAAATTCCTTGAGGTACTTCCCATGAGGTAGACAGAGAGAGAGAGAAAATGGAGACAGGACTAATTGTAATGGTTTTTAATATATCAATGATCGTACACATTTCTTTATGCAAAGTTAGTAAAGATACAAAATCAAAATTTTGTTTTATATAGTCTCTACAATTATCTAGAGATGAAATTAAGGAAAATAATAATCCATATATTATACCCATTGTGTTAATCTGTCAAATTTAGATCTCTTTATCTCTAAAATGTTCAATAAGGAGAAATAAAATATTTAAATTAAAATAGTTTATTAAAAATTTCAACAATGAACACTACATATTTCTTATTTAATAGTAAATGAAATTTATCATTTGCCTAGTGCTAAACTATTCCTCAGTAGGTGATAATTTTAGACTGTATTTCAGACTGAATACTTAAGAATAAAGTAAAATGTATAATTCATTTTATATTATATTCTTTCAGGCAGAATGCTCTTGGATAGCATTTTTGTACTTCAGTACAGTGATAGTAATTAAACAGAGGTTTTACCATGAAATTACAGCAATTCAGTCACATCTTGAGGCTTCACTTCCAATTCCAGTTCTCTTGCTGTTTCCACCACATCTGCGGTGACTTCCTCTTCAGAATTCTTGAACTCTTCAAAGTCATCCAAAAAGGTTGAAATCAATTTCTTTTGAACTTCCTTTACTATTAATATTTGACTTTCTCCCATAAATCACAAATGTACTTATTGACCTCTGGAATAGTGAATCCTTTCCAGAAGGTTTTTAATTTAGTTTGACCAGATTGATCAGAGGAATCACTATCTATGGCAGCTATAGCTTTATAAAATGTACTTATTAAATAATAAAACTTGAAAGTCAAAATTACTCCTTGATCCATGTGCTACAGAATGGATTTTGTCTTAGCGGCCATGAAAGCAACATTAATCTCAGTTTACATCTGCGTCAGAGCTCTTGGGTGACCAGGTGCAGTGTCAACAAGTGGCAATATTTGAATCTTTTTTTCTCAAGAGTGTGTCTCAACAGGGGGTTTAAAATATTCAGTAAATCATGCTGTAAACAGAATTCCTGTTATCTAGGCTTTTTTGTGCCATTTATAGACCACAAGCAAAGTAGGTTTTGCATTATTCTTAAAGCCCCTAGTACTTTCAGCATGGTAACGAGCATTATCTTCAACTTAAAGTTACCGGCTGTGTTAGGCCCTAAGAAGAGTGTCAGCCTGTCCTTTGAAGATTTGAAGTCAGCCATTGATTTCTTTCTAGCTGTAAAAATCTTACATGACATGACTTCAATAGAAGCCTATTTTGTCTACATTAAACATCTGTTGTTTAGTGTAGCCACCTTCATCACTTATCTTAGCTGAATTCCTGAATAACTTTCCGTGGCTTCTAATCAGTACTTGCAGCTTCACCTGCCACTGTTATGGGATGGAGATGGCTTCTTCCTTTAAACCTCATGAATCAACCTCTGCTAGCTTCCAAATTTTCTTCTGCAGCTTTCTCACCTCTCTCAGCCTTAATAGAATTCAACAGAGTTAGAGCCTTTCTCTGCACTAGCCTTTGGCTTAAGGGAATGTTGTGTCTGATTTGATCTATCCAGACCACTAAAATTTTCTATATATCATCAATAAAACTATTTCATTTTCTTATCATGTGTTTTCACATGAGTAGCACTGTTAATTTCCTTCTCAAAATTTTCCTTTTCATTTACAATAAAAAGACCTAGCTTTCATCCTATCTTGGCTTTCAATATGTTTTGTCGGGAGCCATGAGGCCCGGCAGCCGCTTATTCAGGATGGCCGCGAGCCATATGGATCTGCCTGATTACCTAAAATGGCCAACCAAGCCGGCACATTTGCAAAAGCCTGTGAAAAGAGCTTGTAAGTTTCCATTTACCCACTGTGACATAACTCTTGAGCGGCCCGCCCATGGGAATCTCCATGGTAACTCCCGCCTTGGAAAGTACCGCCTAACTACTTCCTCTTTCTGCCCTATTTAAGCCTCTGCCCTACTGCCATTAAATGAGACTTGATCAGACTCCTGTCTTGTCTCCATTTCTTGTGTCTTGCCTTTCCCATTTCCCACTCCCTCCTCCCAGGTACCCACGAATAACTGGTTCCACGGGTCGGGACAATGTTTTCTTCACTAAACTTAATCATTTCTAGTTTTTGATTTAAAGTGAGAGACATGTATCTCTTCCTTTTACTTAAGCACCTTGAGGCCATTGTAGGGTTATTCATTAGCCTAATTTTAATATTGTGGTTTCTTTTTTTTGAAGAATATGGAGGCCTTAGAGAGAAGAGGAACAGCTGGTCAGCGGAGCAGTCAGAATACACACAACATTTATTGATTAAGTTGATGCCTTATACAGGCATGGTTCATAGTGTGCCAAAATAATTACAATAGTAATATCAAAGATCACGGAACACCATTACAGATGCTGCAATAATAATGAAAAATGTTTAAATATTGTGAGAATTACAAAGACATCACGCATAGACATGAAATAAACACATGCTGTTGAAAAAAATGCTACCAACAGATGTGCTTAATGCAGGGCTGCCACAAACCTTCAATTTGTAAAAAAAACGCGATGTCTGTGAGGTATAATAAAGCAAAGCACAATAAAACACGGTATGCCTGAACATCCTTAAAGGCCCTATCTCCAAATATAGTCACATTCTGAGGTACTGGGGATTAGGGTTCAGTGGAATATGAATTCAAGATGACACAATTCATCCCATAACATTTAGGCAAAATCTTTTAATACCAGAAAATTCCATTTCATTATTAAGATAAATAAAATTATTTTTCTTCTTGTATAGTCCTTATTCGAGGCATCTAAAAAATATGTTACTATCATTAGATGCTAAGCATATATTTTTATGATTCAACATGGTACTACTATTTGATTTCTAATGTGATTACTTAACTCTAAATTATGTGTCTAAAAATTATATGGACCCAGCACAAAATACAAAGATATCCGAGCATATCATATTGTTGCTTTTTTCCAATGTTAGTATTTAAGTACCATCTCATAAGCTTAAGTTGCGGTAAAATTTTTAAGCCAAATAAAAGACGTTTTTAAAGAATGAATTGGATTACTACTGTATTATTATACATGGAGCCCAAACAATATTAAGAATAAAAATGTTATACTCTGATCTTGCTAATACTTTCAATCATGTACTACCTTGAATGAGTTCCAAGTGAGATGTATGATATAATGAGCTTCATATTTCAGCAAGTCTTTTTATTATTATATATCATGTACATTTGGATATTCTAGAAAATGATGCTATAGACTTTTAGATTAGAAAAAATAATTCAATAATATGTAATGTCCCATTTTTAAACTCACAACTAATGGGTGTGGATTGCACCGTATAGGTGAAGGGCACACTTGTAGCCCTGGCTTGGGCAAGCAAAGGCATTACATGTAACCAAAATGTTTGTACCCCTATAGTATCCCGAAATAAAAAATAAAATAAAATAAATTTTAAAAAAGACTATAACTCAGAATATGGGATTTAGAATGCCTGAGCCCTACTGTCTCTTAAAATAACATTTAGAATGGAAAACTTTTTTTTTTAAAAAAGTATTTTATTTTTAATTTTGGCTATTTCTCCAATCTTTTCTGTGTATCAAATATTAGTGAACAATGTTGATATTTATAGTACTTGGCAATATAAAGATTAATATTTATGTTTTTATTACAAAATGATGGAGATTTTCATGTCAGGACTATGCTCCACATTTGCTTTGTTATAACAAAGAAAACAGTTAAAGTTCCTGATGTCTTGAACCAGGCAATAAAACAATGGAGATAGACATAAAATCTATAGACAGAGGAATGCAACATTTTGAATATTATCTAAATTGGTATTTGTGGTTTGGGTTAATTTTTTTAGTAACAGCATCATAAATATACAAAAATTTTCTATGACTAAATCAACTTGAGAACAATTAAAGATTGCGGGTTTTTTCTTAGTCACCTCCCCAAGTAGACATGAGTATTCCAAGTCTTTTTCCCTCCATTATTTTCTATCTACACTTACTCCTTTGATGATTTGTCTAAGTCTCATATTTATAAATATTAGTTATATGTTGATGACCTCATATTATACCTCCAGCCTGGACCTTCATTCCAAACTCCATTCACCTATGCATAGTTGCCCACTCAACATCCAAGCCTAATCAATATTTCAAATTTAACTTGCTTGACCTGTCTCCTGATCTTTTGGCCCAAACCTTTCTTACCCTGTTGTTCCTCAACTCAGAAAAATGGTGCTGCTATTCACTTAATGATTCATACACAAAATCTCACCACATTTTCCAAAATGACCATTCCATAAAAACAAAGAGTAAACAGTATTTTAAACAATGTTATCGCTAAATATTTGGCTTTATTCAATAATTTTTCTGGATGAAAACAAAATGACCTTGCATTCAGGCATTTGGGCCTGAATATACTGAGTATAATATACTCAGAATAATTTATTAATTTTATGTCTAAAAACTCTCTTATACTGCCAATTTCAGTACATCAGAGATCTTAACTGTTTTGTCTCCTATGGCTTAACAAATACATGGTATAGTACCTGGTAAATAGTGGGTATTGGTTTTTAGTAATTTAGTGATGAAAAGTCCAAATAAAACTGATACCATATTTTGTTGGTTCAGTCGTGTCCACCAAAACCATATGTTGAAGTTTTAACCACTGTTACCTTTGGATGCGATCTTATTTGGGAATAGGGTCTTTGCAGATGTAATCTAGTCTAAAACAAGGTCATACTGGATTAGAGTATGCCCTATTCTGGTGACTAATATTCTTATCAGAAAATAATATTTATTATTTTGAGAATTTTGACAGAGGAGAATGCCATATAAAACGCAGGCAGAGATAGGTATGGTGCGTCTACAATGCCGAGGCTTGCCAGCAACCACCAGAAGCTAAGAGAAAAGCATGACAGTATCTCCTCAGAATCTCCAGAAGAATCCAACACTGCTGAGACCTTGATTTTAAACTTCTAATTTCTAGGACTGTTATACAACAAATTTCCATTGTTTAAAGTCTGTCAGTCTGCTGTACTTTGTTCCAACAGCGCCAGGAAACTAAAGTTGATTTTGGCACTGGCAAGCAGAATGTGGCTATAACAAATGCCTAAAAATGTTAAAGTCGCTTTGGAATTGGGTACCAAATAGAGGCTGGAAGAGTTTTCAGACATACAGTAGAAAAAGCCTAACTGCCTTAAACAGACTATTGGTAGAAAAAAATGGATGTTAGAGGTGCTCTGGTGAGGTCTCAGATGAAAATAAGAAACATGTTATTAGACATTGGAGGGAAAATATTCCTTGTTATAAAGTGGCAGAAAATTTGGCCTAATTGTGTTCAGCCATTGAGTGGAAAGTAGAACTTGTGAGCAATAAACTTGGATATTAAGCAAAGGTTATTTGTAGCCAAAATGTAGAAGATGCAACCTACTTTCTGTTTGCTGCTAATAGTATAATATGAGAGAAAGAAAATAAGTTGTGAAAAGAATTGCAAAGCAAAAATAAAACGGCATTTGATGATTTGGAAAAGTTTGAGCATTTCCAGATTGCATGCTCTGTCAACAGAACAAAGAGTGTGGATTGAAATCCTTTTGGTGAAAAAGTAAGCTATGTGATTCATGGATCTTATCAATCACTTCATCAAAAGCAAAGATTAGAGATGGAGTTATCCAGGTGGGTTCCACGGAAAATGTTCATGTCTAATGGTGTGTGTCCCTTAACATCCAGGGAAGACTGACAAGGATTTTAAAAATTTTATATAAGCAGAAACACTGAAAGCTTGGACTGAAAGGGACAGAGATAGGAAGAAATGAACAAAGAATGATCCCAAGAACAGCACCACAGAAATGGAGGCCAGAGAAGATGGGGCTCCTGCCACAGATGGTAGGAAAGAAAGATCATTGAGCCACAGAGTATAATTCTCAGGCCAAAAAACCTAATTGAATCGCCCTGCTTGGTTGCAAGCATGCTTTAGACTAATAACTCTATTCTTTCAATTTTCTCCTTTTCAAGATGGGAATGTGCCATGGGTCAAATTTTTGTCTACTCCCAAAATTTGTATGTTGAATTCCTAATCCCCAAGGAGATAGTAGTGGGAGGTGAAGCCTTGGAAGATGATTAGATCATGAGACTAGTGACCTCATGAATGACATTAGCGACCCAAAAGAACTCATTTGCCTCTTCCACTATGCGAGGACACAGCGAGATGGTGCCATCCATAAACCATAAAATGAACACTTACTAGACTCTCACTGAATCTGTTGTCACTTTGATCTTGGACTTTCCAGCCTCCAAAACATTGAGAAGAAAGTTTCTGTTGTTTTTAAACTACCTAGGCTATAATATTTTTACAGTAGCCCAAAGAGACTTAGACAGAATGTCTATCCTATGTTTGTTCCACCATATTATTTTGTAAGGAAATATCCTATTTCTTAGTTTCACAGGTCTGTGAAGAGAGAGAGGAATTTTGTCCCAAGATAGACAGTACCAGAATCTCACCCATACTTGACTTAGATTATTTAGATGGTGTGATTGACGCCTTCTGAGTTGACACTTGGATAAGATTTGAGATTTAGAGTTAATGTTGGAATGGGCTAATCCTTTGGGAGATGTTCAGATAAGGTGAATGCATTTTTCACATATGATAGACAAAAATTATTGGAAGCCAGACAGTAGACTGCTATGGATTGAATATTACTTCTCCAAAATTCATGCCCACATGGAAACTGGAATTTAACTGTTATAGTTTTGACTTTATCCTCCAAAATGATATATTCAAGTCTTAATTCTGGGTATCATTTAGAAATGAGTTCATTGAAAAATTAATCAAGTTAAGATAAGTTTATACGTGATAAGGGTGAGCCCTAATCCATTGACTGGTGCTCTTATAAGAAGAGAAAAGTGATACAAAGAATGAGAGACACAGGGAGAACACTAAGTAAGAGACAGAATTTAAAGTGATGTGTAAGCTAAGGAATACAAAGGATTGTCAGTGGCACTGAATGCTGAAAGAGACATGGAAGAGATTCTTGTCTATAATCTTCAGAAAGAGCATAGTCCTACTGACACCTTGATTTTGGACTTCTTTCTTCCAGACTGGGGTGAGAATATATTTCTCTTGTATTAAGCCACCCACTTTGTTGGAATTTGTTGTAAATAGCTCTAGGAAATTAATACAGCAAACTTATTTATAAAGGGTCACACTGGATTAGGGTGGGTATTAATCCAATGACTGATGTCCTTATCAGAAGAGAAAACAGAGATACATAGACACACAGACAGTGAAGACAGCCATGTGAAAACAGAGGCAGAGATTGGAATTAAGCTTCTATAAACTAAAGAATAGCAAAACCTGCTGGCAAACACCAGAAGACAGGAAAGGGCAGAAAAGTACCTAGAGGCATATCAAAGAGAACATGATCCTGCTAACACCCTGACTTTAGACTTCTAGCCTCCAGAACCATGAGACAATAATTTTTTGTGTTTTTAAGCCCCCAGATTATGGCATTTTGCTATGTTAGCCTAGAAATCTAAGAAACAATATTAGATCTCTGACTTTATTTCATATTGTCCTCCACATCATTCATTTTGTTACTACTATATTGGTCTCCTTACTGTTCCAAGAACACATAACGTGTGTTTCTGCCTCATAGTATTTGCATTTGTTATATCTCCATCTATGCCATTCTTTCCACAGATAAATAAATGGCTCAAAGGTTTTTGTAATATTCATATATTATATCTTGAATCTCCTCGGCATCAGTTGTAACTTCTCCTTTTTTGTTCCTGATGGAGCTTATTAGAGTTTTTTCTTTTCTGTTCTTTGTGAGTTTAGCCAGGGGTGTGTCAATTTTGTTTACTTTTTCAAAGAACCAACTTTTGGTTCTGTTAATCTTCCAGATAGTTTCCCTGTTGCCAATTTCATTAAGCTCTGATTTGATCTTAATAATTT
>CAUYSK010001159.1:0-10954 GCA_963575035.1 Avahi laniger
GGAGACCAGCGTACTTGCTAAAATTAAGACACTTTCTTCTTGTCAATTTGTTCTCTTACAATTTGGGGGAATGGGGTACTTATTAACACTGGCCTATACTGGAATCTAGTATAAATGGATATCTGACTTAACAGCAACAAAATAAAAGCTATACATTTACTTTAAGATCTATTAAGACCAGTATTTTAAAGTGACTTGAAAAGAATATCATGAATTTCAAGGATTCTTTTATTGCTTAAGAATAGATTCCTCCTATCCATTGCTTGACCTCTGAAAGGGGTAAAATTGCCCTCTGGAAGTGGGTAAAAGCAGAGGTATAGCATGCAATTATGCAGGTTGTACACCGCAAACCTTAAGGGACTCTCTTAATGTCATCTACAACATGACCTTTTTCTATGTGTTTCTCCTCATCACCTAACTTCACTAATTATGTAGATTTCTTATTAAATATTAAAACAAATTTGAGATAATTCCTATGGCGCCATTAGCACAGTGCCTATTAAATGAAAGGCAGTAAATGAATATTAGTTTATTTTCCTTCCTTGTTTTTAACACAGCTGACTATCCCATAGGCACGATTGTGGAGAGTTTGTTAATTGAGATTATCACTCCAGCATGAGGAATCAGAGCTAAGGGACAGCTATTGCCACCTGCATTTGGCCTAAACTGACTCACCATCATTATGATTATGTTTTCATAAATCTACTTAGTATTTCATGTGTAATGCCCTTAATACTGGGTTACAACAGTGGTTAGCTACACTAATTAGCTGTATTCAAAGACAGTGGCTAGCTATACTAATTAGCTGAAT
The DNA here is from genome assembly GCA_963575035.1 of Avahi laniger. Taxonomy (NCBI): domain Eukaryota; kingdom Metazoa; phylum Chordata; class Mammalia; order Primates; family Indriidae; genus Avahi; species Avahi laniger. Next base: position 812 of record CAUYSK010001159.1, read on the forward strand.
TCAAAGAAGAGCACTTTTAGTGAGTTATTTGAGGTGGATATGTAAATTAATGCAAAGGGTATGGAAGTAGGTTTCTAATTCCAAATATTACCTCTTGAAAAAAATCACAACTACTATGTGATCCCCACATTCTCTACTCTGATCACTGAATGACATTTGCACGCAGACACCATTACTCATTACAAATCAAAGCACTGTTGCTATGAGGGCACACTCTGGGTCTCTCATATGGCCATATGCTCCAGGCACGTGTTTCTAAAGGGAGGGGAAGCTCTGACAAAGACGGCAGAGAAGCGACTGGCTGTTTCCTCCGCAACCCTAAATCTCATCCAATCTCTAGTCTCTGCTGGTGCTAGTCAGGGTGGGAGAAATCCAGCCTCTCCCAGATAAGGACATATGGCCACTTTGAGCCCTGGGGGAGAGCAGCCACCTGGATGAGACTTCATCCGTAGACCATTGTCATGACTGCTACCTGCAAGATGTTAATGATTTGATTACAGGAAATGAACAATGGCTCTTTTTCACAAAATTTGGGGGCCCTGCTCTAGAATCTGTGTGAACGTTCTATCCAGAACAAAAGAAATATTTCAGTTACCAGCATAGTGACTTGACTTCCTTTGGGGTTAAGCATAAGCCCTGAATCCAGTGAGTTACACATCGGAAGGAACGGAGGCAGAGTAAGCTCTCTGCTGACGGGCACATGGAAATCACACTGTCCTTACTCATCTTGGACCACTCTCCTTTGTCTATTTATATTAGGATGAGTTAGGAGGTAGGAAATTATGTCAAAAATACCCAAAAGCATCACTGGTCATAATACATTGCCTAACAACTTTACAAAAATCTCATACTTCTTACATGGTTCCTCACTGATACTGGGTATTGAGAGTTTGTTTTGCTTTTTTTCAATCTTTGTCAATCTAATGCTTAAAAACTTATGCTTTTATATTTATTTCTTTCATTAGTAGTGTTAGAAGATAAACTGAGGCATATTAAATTATTAGAGCTTATTTGAGCAAACAGCAATTCATGAATAAGGCAACATAAAATCACAAGCAGTTCAGAGCCCTGAAAGGGTAGGGACGGCGGAGACTTTTCTAGGGTGAATGTGGAAGCATGGCAAAGAAAATATTCAATTGATGAAAGTGGAGCAGTAGCTTTATTTGGGAAAGTCCCTAGTTAATGGTTAGTTGGTGGTTTTCGATTGTCCTGGAGTCGGGTTTACACTGAGTTGGGTTTCAGGTTGCTTATGTAGCAACCTAGGGTGCTGCAGCCACCTCAGCATAATGGCCTTCTAATTCACTTTTTTTTTTGTATTAGTGATGTTTAGAATCTTTTTATATTTTCATTAGACTTCTGTACTTCTTTTTGTAAACGGACTACTAGGGTATTGATTGTTTTCTTACTGATTTATCCTTCACATACATTGCAAATATTTGTTCATTTGTCTTTCATCCTAGCTCATAGTGCTTAATAACTAAGAAAAGTAACCATTTAAACATTTTTAACACAAAGCATAAAAATGGCACCCTTTCTAGACAAGTGAACAATTTTTTTTTCATGGCTAGCCTGAAAATTTAAGCAAAATAGTGTTTCAGGAGCCTGTTGCTCGAGTTGTAGGAAGAGTGTTTCACGGTATAATGAACTCCCCATTGTGCTCATGCTCTTCAGCAACTTAGTAGTCTTTTGTAGTCCTGAAAACAGCTGAAACCAGCCCCTGCACGGTCAGCAGCCTGAGCAATTGGTGCCATGCCAGTTCCCCCCCACCACCGCTGGATGGCAGGGGAGGTGCAGTACTCGGCACAACTGTTAAGCGTACTTAGCATCAGGCACCAAAAAGTTAACAATGCATCACTCTGACAATTTCCTTAGCTGCGATATTTAAGCAGGAAATAGATTTACTTCAAGTGCTTTGACATCAAGTTTATCAGCAATTTCTCTTCCTTGTGAATGAGGAAAAGAAAACAGATTTCAAAAACATACTCTAGAGCTGCCATCTTACAAGGGGACGAGATGGCCAAAAGGAACTGTTGTGCTGTGTCTCTGTGGAGAAGCCCAGCGACATCTCTTCCCTGCAATTATCTCTAAAAAGAGCAGTGATTGGCAGTTAAGGGAAGAGAAAGGTGAGCTAGATTATAACTTCCTAGATTATAACTTCATTGGTAAAGAGAAAAAAAAATAAATCCCAGAAATAAATTGTCAACCAGTTTCAAACAGGCAAAACATATGCATTATCCTTGCTCTTTCTTGAATAACTTTACAGCCCTGTACAATAGCGCTGCTGTCATGGCAGAACCAGGGGCAGCTGTGGAAAGTCCTTGGCGAAGCCAGCTTCCTTCCAGCTCTTCCCTAAGGCTCAGCAGTCGTGAGCCCTCCCTCACTGGGTCATTCTACTCTGCCCTGTCAGTTGTCTGGGCAGGAAATCCTGTTAAGATTCTGGATGATCGCTGCTTTCCATCCTAGATAGTCAAATCTCAGCAGAAACTCATGATGAAAAGTCTTCAAGACTTAAAAGCATAAGTCCCTAAGTGTATTTTTGAGCATAAGGAAAACAGTAGCAAGTCTTATCAGCATTTCTCAACTCATAATGCAAAAAATAACCTTATCTTCATAAAGCCAACCCTTGGTATTTCTATTGTGTGTGGTAGGGTAAATCCAAGGTCACATAAAAGACCGTTTCTATGCAACATTATTCTCAGTCCATTAGATCTACCTCACTTTAAATGACTTAGTGGGTCTTCCAAATAATCATAGGACATATAGAAAAAAATATTTCTTGAGAGGCAAAATGTTATAGATCAGAGGAAAGAGTTATAGAATTTTCTTATATGTCTTATTCTATACGTATGGATATATCATCAGGACTTCTATAATAAAGTGAGCTTTCAGCTCAAAAACCTCCATCTAGTTAAAAACAAACAAGCTCTGGAAACATAGAATTATTGTTTTTTAGCTGATAAAAGCCACATCTGTGGCTTCCAACGGAGAAGCTTTCAAACAGGCCAACCCTTTTGGGTAAGGATTATAGAAGATGAGCGCTATCACTGTGAAATGGGGGGATTAATCTAGATTTTGATTAATGACAATGGAGTTTAATCAGGGATATTCATTCAGAAATCACATCATCATCCCTGGTAGCATTTCTGGAAGTCTCCCTTTGGACACAAGTTTTTATCTCCAAAAAGGGCAGGCAAAAAATAAGGCTAACAGCAGAGAAAGATTAATCCTGCTTAGGCAGGCTCTTAAAGGTAATTGGTGCCCATAGCTCATGTCTCTTGGAGTCCCACTGTGAGACCTTCTCCAGGATCATACATGGTTTACTTAATAATAACAGTCCTCAGGGACATTCCCTGACTCCTTACCCCATCCAAACCAAAATGGAACAGTAGGAAGAAGGAAAAAGAATAGATGTTGAAACTTTAGTTCCTCATTTAAAGCATACAAAGGATCTACTTGTAAATTCAAACAGTGGAAAAACATATCTACTTGTTTCCTAGCAAAAAACATCACTCTTAAGAAAACAGGTTCTATGCTTCATAATCTTATCACCAGCATTAACCACTGTTTCGTGTGTTACTGAAAGTTCATACTTGTCCCCAAGGCTGAGTGAAGAACAAGGACAAATGGTTTGAGGAAAAGGAAAGAGAAGTTTATTAATTTGCCGGCAAATGAGGAGGATGGTGGATTCTTACCTTAAAGAACCATCATCCCCCCTTTATGCAGAAATACAGGGCTTTCAAAGGGGGGTTTCAGCTTTAGGTTATTGCTGTTTAACCACAGCATCTCCAGTGAAGCAAACCTCCTGACTGCTGTCCAGATAATTCTGGTTTAAGATAACAAAGAACACGCCTCTCCCCCTCTGAGTACTGGCCTGGGCAGGAATGCAGGTTTTAATGCTTCAAAAAGGGTGAGGGAGTTTAAAGAGACAACTCATAAAATATTTTGACCTTTTTCAGGCCTTTACCTCTGTTACAAATGTAGTGTATAATCACCTTTCTGATGCATAAACATACATTTATTTTTGTAAAGTAGGAATTATACTCTATACTTCTATATTTCACTTTTTAAATACTCAGTGTCATTGTAATCATTTAACAATTCTTTGAAATAATTTCAATAGCTACAAAATGAACATATCATTTATTTCACCATTTTCCTTTTGGACATTTAGGTTGTTCCCATGTAAGTTTATATTTATATGATTCTTTGATGAATGGTTGTTAGCCTCACCAGACTGTAAACCTTTGTGTGTGTTTGTGGTCACCATTATATTCTCACCCCATAGTGGTACTTGACATACAGTGGGTAGGCTATCCATCTGTTGAATGGATGAGTTCTTGGCTCAAATCGGCCTCATCCACAAAACATTTCTGATTTAACCTTCATTGTATAGAGTAGTCTTTCTGTCTTCTAAAATTTCACTGCAGTTCTTTCTTTTCTACAACTCCCTTATTGGGAAAAGAAAAAATATACCATTTATTGAGCACTATTATGTGTGAGGCACTGTGCTAAACATATTTAAGAGAAAGTCTATGCCAAAAAAGTTGTACCTCAACCTTAGAGGACATACAGAATTTCATGCAATGGAATTTTCAATCAAGGAAACTTTCAGAACTCTTCAGTGGCTTCACCAAGCAGTCTGACTCTGGAAAGAGTTCAAGAGTCCCACTCCAGATGAGATCTCTGTCTCCTATGCCTGGGGACTGTCTGAGAGGACAGAATCCTGGAGCACACTGCAGCTCGGAGGATCTGCCATAGAGGCTGGTCCCGTGCAGGGAGATGTGACCCAGCAGCTCAAGAGTGGATACACTAAAGTTAGTTCTAAACAGCTCTGATTATTAAAGAGGGTGTTACCAAAACTTTGTGACATCATTTGCAAAAACAGGGAAAAAACGTAAAGGAGGAAGGGAGAAGAAAATATCATTCTGGGACTTCCTTGTATTGTTAAGCTTTTGTACCTATTTTCAGAGATACATGTCCAAAATAAAGACATCGTTCCACTAACTCTTCAAATTGGAAGTCAGAAATAAAAGTGTGAATTATTACTCACTCAAATGAACAGAGATCTCTACTTTCTTCTCCTTTACATGATACTTATAAAACTAATGAATGTCTCAGATTTTTTTTTACCTCACATAGGAGAGACTCGAAAACTGCAATGCTTCAATACCAGAATTAATTAAAAATAAAGCAAGACATTTGTCTTCCTTCACACCATAAATTTTAAGTAGTTTAATTTTTTGTGTGTCACAATACACATGTTTAAGCAGCTGAGCAGAAATCTAATTAATCTTTACTAATGATTTCAGGAAAATGCTTCTTCACTTCCTAAGGATAATTCAATGCATGTGAAGGATTTAGGGGAGAAGGATAGGTAGGTACCTTCAGGGTAGCTGAAGGTTCCAATGTTCAAACACATTTGATTTTAGAGACATCATAACCTTTCAAAAGTTAAGCAATTTCTGGGCCGGTTGTGGTGGCTCACACCTGTAATCCCAGCACTTTGGGAGGCTGAAGCAGGAGGATCATTCAAGCCCAGGGGATTGAGTCTGGCCTGGGCAACATAGTGAGACCCTGTCTCTTAAAAGAAAAAAAAAAGTAAGGAATTTATATGATGGTTTTCTATACAAATGAAAAAAAAATGATAGAATATAAGCTAACTAGAAGGCACCTACCCAACTGGGGGTGAAAGAGACAAAACAAAGCTTAGTACAAAGCTTTGCTCTCTATACATTTCCCTGTCTGAACACTCTCACCCCATCACCTTGCCTTGTCTTAACCTCATCTCCCACAAGGCACAGAGGCCATGGTTAATTCTGCGAAGAGGGAAAGATAAACACAAGGACTACCCTCCTCGACACATGCCACAGGCCAACCTCCATCTCTGCTCACGTGGTTTCTTCCTCTCTTCTCAGGTCCAAGTCTTATTCATCCTTGTGGAGGTACCTTACGGGCTACTTCTACAGACAATGCAAGAACACAGTCAAACTAATCGCACTCCCCTACCTGATCTGTAAAGACCTTTTTACATATAGGATTTTAAACATCTATGAGTATCATAAGAATACAAATTAAATAGCTTAATGAAATTAACACTTGGGCGCTATATACTGACATCAGGAGAGTAACTGGGGCAATAACCACCTTGTTTGGTGACCCAGCAATAGAGGCTCCATGGAATCAGGAGAAATCTATTCCTTTTTTTCCCCTTTGATGACCAAGAGTTGGTCAGATCCTCTCTGAATGATCAGCCCTCACCCATAACACTGACATTTCCAATGTAGATTAGAGATGATGCTTAAGCTTTCATTTTAGAAATTTAGCTGCAATCTTTTGACTCTGAAAGCCAAAATTATTAGAAGGCACAGTTCTCTCAAGTGTCAAGGGACCAAAATAGACCAGATTATTTTCCAACTAACCTCTCCTCTCCCTAACATGAATTCCTACTTTCTCCCAACCAATATTCCAGCTATAAAAATCTCTATTAACTTTAATATCCATGCAAGTCACTGTACTGCCTGAAGAGCTTAGAAGAATGCAAAGAAGTGAGAGAAGAAAAGCCAAATGCTTTTCAGTCATAGCGTGAAGCTGGCACTTTTGGAGAGCTGTCGGGCTTACAATACCCAGCACAGAACACATGAGCAGTGGATTAAGCCAAAGGTCAGCTGTATAACTTCTGTCACTTTCCATTTTTTTGCATCTTCCCATCATTAACACATCACAATTGCCTCTTTCCAGGCTGCCTCTAGCTTGTGTTGATCTTGCGGGAGAGTCAGCATATCTTCAAGAAGAATCGAACCTGTTGACTAATAGGTAACGTCCGTGCTACAGAAGTGCTGACACAGCATTTCTGAGCCCTGATTTCTCAAGATGCTCACGTGAAAAGCTGCTCAAACCTGGAAAACTGTGAACTTTATGCCCTCTTAAGATTTACAGTGGACAGTTGCATTTTCTGAATTAATTTGACCTTGGGACATATTTATCAAGTGGCATTTATGAATATCCGAAGCGTCTTGTATTCTAGAAAGCATTGTTTTCTTCCTCTGCTGGCCCTCAACAGCCGAGAACGTATTTCTTATGCCCTACTTTCCAGATGAAAGAAATGCTGTTTTTTGCCACACAAACAACTCTGCGTTCACTGCTGAAATGTTCTCCTGAAACGTATATTCTGCTGTCTTTCTCAGTGGCAGATCTCTGAAGGTCTGCCTCACCACCATCTTCCTTTCTTAGCCAGCCAACTTCCACCCATCCTTTAAGACTGTTCAATCATCACTTCCCTTAGGCAGTCTCACCTTCCCTCTACTTCCCGCCAACCTCACCTAAGGGGATTAAATACCCCTTCTCTGTACTTATCCCACTATGTGATGAATAAAAGTAAAGAAATACTTCTTTATCATTTGCTTGGTGCTACACACTTGAATGTATTTAATAAATACTTGTGAATAAATCTCCAACAAGTTTATTTTCTTTTTGAGAACAAGTATAGTTTATCTGTCTCTCATCCTTCTATCTCTGACACTGTTCAAGCAAATAGTAGATGCCCAATAAATATATTTGTTTGACAATGACTTATTATACATATTATGTATGCATCCAGCTCCTAGCATCTCCTCCAGAGACAAAATACTAACTACTTGGATAAATTAATCTTTTCATTAATAGAAAAGGATTGGGATAAGGAAAGGGGTTCTTCCAGTTTAACAAGTAAATTAAAAATATGCAAGGAGCATTCACCCTGAAGACGTTATTTCACATTTGCTACCTAGCTCATGAGAATTTTTGACAGGGAGTAGGAGATGAGCAAGGAAGCCATTGTGCTAGCCACCACCGTCTGGTTTAGATCCAAATTAAGCTCCTATGAAAGCTGTAATCCTGAGCAGTGAGGGGGAAACTTGTGTGCCAAAGGGTCTACAAGGCGCTATTCCCTCAGGCTATACAGCACAGATTTCTAGTCACCCTTAGGGTTTTCAGCACTCTGGACAGCTTTATTTTCTTTTCATATTTCTGAGATGGAATTGTATTTCAAGACTGTGACCTGGTTATGCAGAGAAGGACTTAGGGGACATCATACAAATTAATTCACGAGAACCACTAAAAGTGCTACACAAAGTAGTTGGTTGTATCATCTCTCATATGACTTTGAATTATTCATTTAAGAGACACAGTATAACCAACCTCAAAAGGATGCAAAAAACCCCAGGACTCTAGGGGCCCACAGACCTGCACCAAGGGAGGCCTATAGCACTGGGAGAACAGCACAAGCTCACAACATAAGCTCCGCCACTCACCAGCTCTGTGATTTTCAGCTCCTTAACCTCTAGCAGCATTCATTTCTAAATCCGTTAAGTGGCCTTTTGTGGCGAAAATTCATTGGAAGGGTATAGAAAGTCTTTGGCCAATAGTAGATGCTATTGTTATTGTTAGTGTTAATAACATTGTTATAAAACTAGCTCAAGGAAGTGACAACTTTATGTTCACTAAGACAATCAAATAAATGCCATTCAGATCATATCTCCCACAAACCATCATTAAAAACAACTCAGAAAACAAGATATTAAATGTTTCCCCATTAAATTTTCTAATTGTGTTTATTTTTACAGAACCACCTCCTTCCTCCACAAACACGGAACAAGACAGAGAAGAGCAGGGGAGGAAAGAAGTGTTCCAGGAAAGAGTCTAGTCCCTGCAGTTTTGCCCAGGCCGGGTGGAGAGGCTGCCTTGTACCTAAGCCACAGGTCTCTCCTCTTATCTCCCAGGTGACTTGTGGCAGCCCTTTAAACTTAACTGCAATTATTTTGAACGCAATGCTTTTGAATGCCATGGGCGTGCCAAATACCTTGAACCCATGGAGAGTGCCATAGCAGTTTGCACACCTCCACCCTCTGCCGCAGGAGTCCTCTCGACCAGGTAGCCACACGCACAGCAGCGTGGACTTCTTGCATAGCTCCTTCCCACAGCTGTTTGGGTCCAGCACCTGGCCCATCTGAGCTTCATGGGATAGTCTCAGAGCCTAGACGAGTTCTGCTGACACTTGCTAATGATCTGCACAGCTGCCTCTTTCCCCAGTAAGGATGTGTTGGGCCAGCTTCACCTTGGTGGAGGTACCATTGCTGAGATCTTGAGGAGGTGATAGTGGCCAGTGTGGGTCTCCTGCTGAGCAGAGATGGCCAAGAGGCTCTGCAGCTTGGTGTGCTTACTGCTAATGACACTAACTAACCATACTAACAAACAAAATTTAAAAAGAAGAAAATGAGAACAAAGAAAAAATTGGGAAAAAAAAAAGAATAAAAAACATGAATAAAGAAAAAGAGTACCTGTCCATATCATTCAGCATGAGGAGCATGGTCCAAGCTGCAGGCTCAGCGCCAGTACCTCAGGGAGGGAATACAGAAGCCCTTCAGTTATCCCTCCTCTAACACTCTCCCTTTCTTTATGGAAATCCAAGTTTCTGGCTTATATCATTTTCCTTCCTCTCTGAAGAGCTTGTTGTTTTGTTTTGTTTTTCTTATCAATCCCTTGGCAAGGAATGAAGAGCTCCTTTTAGCACTCTGTGAGGCAGATCTACTGGTAACAAATTCCCTTAATATTTGCCTGAGAAAGTTTTTATATCTCCTTCGCTTTTGAAGGATAGCTTTGCTGGGTACAGAATTCCAGGTTGGTGCATTTTATCCTGCTTGTCTGCATGGTTTCTGAAGAGAAGTCAGATATAATTCTTATCCTTGTCCCTCATAGGTGAAGTGCTCTCCCCACCCTGATTTCTTTCAAGATTTTCTCTTTGTCTGTGATTTTTCTGCTGGTTGAATATGATGCGCCTAGGTGTAGATTTTTCTAGTATTTGCCTGTTTAACAGTCTTTGAAATGCCTGGATCTGTGGTTTGGTGTTTGTCACTAGTTCTGGAAAATTCTTAGTCATTACTACTTCGAATATTTCTTCTATTCCTTTTTCTTTTCTGCTTTTGGTATTCCCATTATGAATGTGTTACATGTTTTCAAGTTGTCCTACAGTTCTTGGATGTTCTGTTCTGTCTCTTCCATTCTTTTTTCTCTTTGCTTTTCCATTTGGGAAGTTTCTATTGACATATCTTTGAACTCACAGATTCTCTCCTCGGCCATGTTCAGTCTACTGATGAGCTCATCCAAGGC
>CAUYSK010001160.1:0-15379 GCA_963575035.1 Avahi laniger
CTGACTAGAGTGAGTGCCGTGGCATCAGCCTAGCTCACAGCAACCTCAAACTCCTGGGCTCAAGCAATCCTCCTGCCTCAGCCTCCCGAGTAGCTGGGACTACAGGCATGCGCCACCATGCCTGGCTAATTTTTTCTATATTTTTAGTTGTCCAATTAATTTCTTTCTAATTTTAGTAGAGACGGGGTCTCGCTCTTGCTCAGGCTGGTTTCGAACTTCTGAGCTCAAACAATTCGCCTGCCTTGGCCTCCCAGAGAGCTAGGATTACAGGCGTGAGCCACCACACCCGGCCAGGAAACTGTTTTTAAAACAGGCTAGAAGGAAGACAGTTCATGGAACAATATAGAAGATAAAGTATTTCATTTCACTCACTGGAATGCAGAGACTAAGGTAAGGCTAGGAGATGATTTAAGGCACAATAGAAAAAAGGCTCCAACAGCAGCCAGCAGTGTCATCTTGGTCCTGGGAAAAGTTGTTCAAGTCAGTCACATAGAGACTTAGAATCATAATTCCTTGTGTCCAGACCTCCTCAGACCTAACCCATCAAACCATGGAGGTAAAAATTCTCATCCTAAATCTTATTCATGCAATAAATACAAGCACTTTAACATATTTCTGTAATTAAAAGATACACCTACTTGGATATTTTATTGTTATACATGAATTAACACATACATTATTTATTCCATGATTCAGAAAAGTATCTACTTCTTAAGCTCACAACGTTTTGGGGGGAATTCTATTTAACTGAATGGGTGGTAAGAAAATTTTCAACCTATTTTTTTAGCTCCCACATATGAGTGAGAACATGTGATATTTGTCTTTCTGTGCTTGGCTTATTTCATTTAAGGTCACTTAATGACCTCCAGTTCCATCCATGCTGCTGCAAATGACAGCATTTCATTCTTTTTTATGGCTGAATAATATTCCATTGTGTATATATATACCACATTTTCTCTATCCATCATCCACTGATGGGCACTTAGGTTGATTCCACATTTTGGCTATTGTGAATAGTGTTATAATAAGCATCAGAGTGCAGGTATCTCTTTGATATATTTATTTCCTTTCGTTTGAATATATATGCAGTAGTGGAATTACTGGATCATATGGTAGTTCTGTATTTAGATTTTCTGAGGAACCTCCATACTCTTTTCCATAGTGGCTGTACTAATATAGTTAAATGGAAGAAATAAGACCTGGTGGTGTTCAATAAGTCAGTAGGGTGACTATAGTTAACATTAATCTATTGTACATTTCAAAATAGCTAAAAAATAATAATTCAAAAGTTCTAACCATAAATAAAAGATAAGTACTTAAGGTGACAGATATCCCAATTACTCTGATTTGATTACATGAATGTATCATACACCTAAAATATGAATATTATGTATCGATAAAATGTTCAAAATATTCATTAAATTCTACAAGCTCCATTATTTCTAGAAGGCTATACTATTTCATTATTACATCTGGATCTACTGTCCCTTTGCTATAATACAGTTTCTTAAATATATTTAACATGAAAAATGTAAAGCAAAAAAAAAAACTATTAAATTCCTTCTACTTGCTTTAAAATAAAAAGTCATCATAAAGAAATATTATTGAAACATAAGTATGCAAAGATGTTACATTTGAAATACAGATCTTCCCACTCACTGCAAAATTGAAATTGGTCATGGTGAGAGTATTCACACCACTGAAATTGGCAAATGCTACTAATTGGGCTCTTTCCCTCCCTCAGAGAGCCAAGCCCCTGGTTCAACACTTACCCGCATACCACTGCCATACTACCTTATGTCCCACTTTTTTACCCATCTCAGACCCATTACAGCTCACAGCAATTAGTGTCAAGTTAATGAGAGCAGGCATAGTGGCTATTACTCCCACAGAAGTGTGCTGCGCATCTCCATCTCAATTGCTGTCTGAGGTAACAACAACAAATACAATTGCCCTCTTCCCAACAATCTTCACTGACGTTTTCTTGTTAACTTCCCTAGTTCCTATAAATTTGCATCTCATCTGTGGGTTTGGTGCTCCTCAAGTGTCCTTATGAAAAAAAACTGTCACTCATACTACATTGAACTATCCCTTATCACACCATATTGTAATTTTTGCTATACTTTCTATATGCTCCCATTAGACTCTGAGTCCGACGAGGACAGGCATTCTATCTTTCTCATTTTCCAAAACCCACTACCTCTAAGAAAACAATAAACATTGGTTAAGCAAGTGAATCAGTGAAGCATTAGAGATAATTTCTCTGCAATGGCTAAAATGATGACAAAAGTGAAACTGTTACCTTACGTTGAAAGTTAAATCGTGTGCCCCAAAAAGACATACTTAAGTCCTAATCCCTGGTACCTGTGAATGTGACCTCATTTTGAAACAGTGTCTTTGCAGATATAATCAAGGCAAAATGAATTAATGCTGGATTAGGGTGGACCTTCCATCCAATGACTGGGGTCTTCAAGAGACGCAGGAGACCTGGAGGATTGCAGGCAGTCACCAGAACTAGGTACAGGCAAGGAAGGATTCTTCCCTAGAGCCTTTGCAGGAGGGAGCATGGTCCTAATGACACCTTGATTTTGGACTTCTAGCTTCCAGAACTGTGAAAGAATAAATTTCTGCTGTGTTAAGCCACCCAGGTTGTGGTTGTTGCTATGGCAACCCTAGAAAACTAATACATCTTCCTATCATCTGCCAAAATTTATGTTACTCAAGAGAAAAAGTGACATTTTTTTCCATTGTTAGTTTTCCCCTTAATCTATGCATGGTTAAAGATATGAATAAACTAATAGAGTACTAACTTGAAAGGCAACATCCTTGAAATACAATATTTTACATAGTAATTTGTGAGGAAAAACTTCCTTTATTGACTAAATCTTTTTTATTGAAAACATCAAGTTTTAAAAGAATCTATTTTTAACATGTTATATTTAAGTAAAAAGAAAAGTATCATCTTAAACTGTGCACATTTCTTTGCTGTAATTGTTACTATTCCTTTTTTTCATGGTTACCTAAATACTGAAGAAAGAAAACCACATTTTAGGATTATCAAGAATTTTATCAATTACTCAGGATGAAATAGTGTTTGAAGGACAAGATCTCCTTTGAAGTATTATATCCTTCTTTCTATGATATTTGCTAAAAAAAAAAAAATTCATTCACATTTACACATGACCTAATATATTAGTGATACCTTTTAAGAATGTCTATTTGGATTAAAGGGAAAAATAATGCAAGACGATAAAAACAGAGAAAGCAGAATAAAAATTATTTCTAAAATAATTTGCATTCCTTTTGCTTGATCAGTGATACAGAACCATATCATCTTTCATGCCGTAAATGGATAAAAGAATAATATTTATGTATGTATGTGATACATAGAAGCTTTTTCGAAAAAGGTGAATTTCAGTTTTGACTGAAAAGTACATTTCTTATAAATAGTAAGTCAGGTAGGTAAAGTGGTAGAAAGATTCACATAAAACTAATATTTAAATTTGGTCTAAAGAAGGAACTTTTATCAGCTAAAAGAAATAAATGAATAAAAGGAACCAAATATCTGTTGTCATTTTCGTAGAAAATACAGTTTGTTGTTAAAATGTCTTCAAGTTTACTGAATTTACATAATGATCTTCAAATAAAAGATAACATATGTTTTGGCTTCTATCGCCAAGCTATGTATCTCCTTCCCAGTTCCATTGTTCCCCCTAAAATATTTCTTAAAAGACATTTTTAGAGGTTTCTTTCCCTCATTGCATGGCATTTTTTCTTTCAAATTATTTCTTGTCTTACTGTGGCTCCCATAGCAGATACTTTTAGATGTTACGCGTTTTTCCTCCTTTTTAAGGTACTTTCACCTGTATTAAAACCTTTTATACTTCTCCTAGTCATGTAGCACCACCTGCTGGTCATACATTGGCATACCATCAGGGTCCACTGGACCCAATTTTAGCTTTGTTTTTCTTTTTTGAGCACTTCTAACTATTTGTCAGAATGAGTATTTCATGATTTTTATTCCTTTTAGAGGTCTTTAAAATATCAAAGAGAATATTTACTTATATTTGTAAAAGATAGGATAAAATAGGATATGAAATTACCATACAGACCCACTGGATTCTTTGACAAGTCTAGGATATAGAATTGTAATGATGTTATTTTTTCTGTCTTGAAACATTTGCTATTTCATCACTCTAGAAATTATTTTATTATTCATCAATTACTCATAACTATGCTAGAAAAGATTAAAGAAGACAATAGAAGAATGGTGAAGATACTACTAAACTAAAATCTAATGATGCCAGTAAAGTTAATCACATAAGTAAAATCTCAAGACTGTGAATTTTCAGATGTCAGTGTCCTAGATGAATTTTGTCAAACTTAAGAAAGGACAAGGGAACAGTGTATTTCTACGAATAAGAAGGAAGTATAATATTCACTTGACAGGGAAAACTCCATCACACAACAGTTTGTGACAAGAACCTAAGGATGTATGACAATAGCCTTCTTTCATCTTTTATGTTTATGGGCCAATATTTATTAATAATTAATATAGTTTCTAAGAAGACAATGCTGACACTATGCATATATATAAAGGCTATTAAAAAGAAACAGATGATGTAGCAATGAAAGGTGATTAAAAAGAAACATGATGTAGAAATAAAAAAAATTCATTGGATTAGAGAAATAAAAATAAAAGAGTCCATTGACTCAGATGGTAAATAGTGATAATTGTTTCTCCCTGTATACTGAATATTAAAGCGTTGCAATATAGAGCTAACATTTAGTTAATGCCCTCAAATATATCTGTTTCAAAATATCTCAAAACAGGAATGAATTTTTTTAATAGGTAAATGCTCTTTTAAAAATAATTTAACACATAATTTAAGCCACTAACATCTCCCTAAATGATAGAAAAATCACTTCAATTTAGTATTCCACCTGGCTCTGGTATCTTTTCTAACTTTATATAATTTAATACACAATGAATAAATTCTTATTACAATGCTACTAATATCCTCATTAAAGCACTCTATCAGTTAGGTATGTGTACTTCCATACCCTTCCTATGCAGTCACACGTGTACCAGTAGTAGTATTTTGTATTTTTAACATGCATGACATCATAATGCATTATAGTTATATAATTAACCTTTCCCACTCAACAATCCTTCTTACAAATTTTCCCATACAAGTATGTATAAAACCACCTCATTCTTCTTAAACTGCCATGTACTATTTTCCAGTATAGATATTATCCGTGTTAATTTAACCATTTCTCCTACTGATAGACATTTGTTTGCAGTTTCCACTATAAAAATGATACTGTGCAAATCCAAGTAATTCTCTGAGAATAGACTTTGAGAAGTGGATTTTCTTAAGCATACAGTTGGCGCACTCTTTTAAGAGATACTGCAAAACTACGTTGCAAAGTGGCTGTTCCAGTTAAAAGTGTACCAGACTCTGAAGTCAGACTCCCTGGTTTCAAGTCCTGGCTCTGTTACTTACAGGTGAAAAATCTCAGGAAAATTACTTAAATTCTTTGTGGCTTAGTTTCCTTATTTGTAAAATGGGGAAAATAATAGTAACCACTCCACAGGATTGAGGAATAATTTATTTAATACATGTGAAGCACACAAAACAGTGCCTTGTGAATAGTAAATGTGCAATAAATGTGAGGAAGATCTTATTTTCATAATTTAAGGACCATCTGCATGTTCTCCTTTGTGAATTTTCAGTTATCCTTTGTCCATTTTCAATAAGGTCATTTTTTTCTTACTGAAGAAAAAAATTCTTTCTATAAGATTCTTTATAGAGTCTATAAACTATAATACTTGTAACATATTTTATAAATATTTTCTAATTTGAAATTTAACTTTTCATATTAAATTATTGAATAGAAGCATTTAATTTTAATATAATCAAATTATCCATTTTCTCCATATAACTATTACATTTATGTCTTATTTACAAGCCTCACACTTTTAGTTAGTTTAAAATATTTTGTTCTTTAATCAATGTGGAATTTAGTTTCATGAATGAAATGAAGTAGAGGGTCTAGGCTTATTTTTTCCAAATAAACAGCTAATTTCCCTAGTACAATTCTTTCCTTTACTGACTTGAAATGCCATCTTTTATCAAAACCAGATTCCATATCCAGAGGATCCCCCAACTTCCAATAGTTTGACTTAGGATTTTTTAACTTTACATTAGTGTGAGAGCAATATTCATTTAGTAGCAACTGTACTTCAAGTACTGACACAATTACTCTGTTTTTGTATTCAATAAATTATGTGAGATATTCAACACTTTATTATAAAACAGGCTTTGTGTTAGATGGTTTGTCTGGCTGTAAGCTAATGTAAGTGTTCTGTGCACATTTAAGGTAGGTGAGGCTAAGCTATGATGTTCAGTAAGTTAGAGGTATTCGGTGCATTTCAACTTAGGATATTTTCAGTTTACAATGAGTTTATTGGGATGTAACTCCATTGTAAGTTGAGGCACATCTGTAGGTACTAGTCTCTCTATGTACTCTCTAACCAGTTCCATAACGTTTATGTTTAGCCTGCCATCAATATCACACTTGTTATAATAGCTTTAGAATGTGTTTTGTTATCCAGTAAAACAAATCTCTTATTTCGTTCTTCTTTCTCAATACTAGCTAAGCTATTCTTGAGAATTTTTCATATAAATTTTTCATATAAATTTTAAAATCATCTTCTTGAGTTATATTAAAAATCCTTTTGTCATTACACTGTATTTAGTAAGTAATTTGGAGGGGACTGACATTTTTACAATACTGAACAGTACTATTCAATATTTGTTTGCATAGTCTGTTATGTCCTTATGTAAAATTTGATAGTTTTCACTACAATATACATTTCTCAATATTTTATTTCTGTGTATTTTATTTCTATTATGAAGTGTTTTTTTCCTATTACATATTCTACTTGATTTTTGTCAATGATTAGAATATCTAATTTTTGTTGTTTTTAAAAAATATATTTTATCAAAGTAATATATATAGATATAATGATAATCAATAAATCCCTACTCTGCCCTTCTCATTTCTCAGGTACTCAATCTAAACCAAACACTTTCACATGTGTTGATTTTTTTTTTTTTTTTTGAGACAGAGTCTTACTCTGTTGCCCTGGCTAGAGTGAGTGCTATGGCGTTAGCCTAGCTCACAGCAACCTCAAACTCCTGGGCTCCAGCGATCCTACTGCCTCAGTCTCCCAAGTAGCTGGGATTACAGGCATGCGCCACCATGCCCGGGTAATTTTTTCTATATATTTTTAGTTGTCCAGATAATTTCTTTCTTTTTTTCTTTTTTTTTTAGTAGAGATGGGGTCTTGCTCTTGCTCAGGCTGGTCTCGAACTCCTGAGCTCAAACAATCCACCAGCCTCAGCCTCCCAGATTGTTAGGATTACAGGTGTGAGCCACTGCGCCTGGCCACACACATGTTGATTTTTAAAAGTTATTCTGGTAGTTACCTCCATTTTTCTTAATGTGCTTTTCTTACTATTTCTTGACCTAATGACCTGAGGCACTTTCTGTTGACTGCATGCTGACACTGGCTCTCCTCCGCGTCAATATGGCTGTATCACTAGTTTTACCTCCTTTATTGGCCACTATGGTTACTTTAATAATCTAATACCTAAACCTCTGACTTACTTGACTACAGACAGAATTCTCCATATTCTATTTTATGTGGACAACAGTACCACTACTATTCCATGTACATTTCCTTCCCTCTTTGCTTTCCAACCTGTTAACCGTACTGTACATTGTCAAGGTTGGTAACATTTGCATTCTGTCCTGTAATCATAATTAATTCTTCCCTGCTTTGCCTAAAGCTGACTCTAAAGCTGAAAACCAATATTTACATTATTATGACTATTTAAATACTGTTCACTAGATGACAAAGTTTTATGCTATGATTAGATTTTCCCATCTATTTCTTTAAAGTCTAGATCTATGTGACAAAGCTCAAATGAATTCCCTTTCTCACACTCTCGGCAACGCTTCAAATCATGCCACATCTGAGGTTGCTTCATGTTTGAAGCATTTGCTTTCTCGGAAATTTTGAAATGTTTCCATTTCCCCTCAGTTTCTGATTGTCACTGCTTTTTTGGTGAAGGATGAAGAAATGTATGCTTTCTATGTATGCCATCATGTTCTTAATTTCCTCCAGCTTCTTACTCAATCCCTCTATTACTTAAAATTCATTTAATTTAGCAAGAGATCTACTCACTTTCTATTCTAATTTGGAGGATTTGCCTCCCATTTGAACAATTCTTGTACAATTTCTCTTTCTTTAAGTCTTTAGTTGCATTTCCTTTCCTTATTGTTTTTAATGCATCCTGTATTCTTTTTCATTTTGTAAAGTTCATGCTGGTTTTATTTTATGATTTTATGAATGCAAAAGTTTCTTACATATTTCTGAGGATTTTAATATTTTTAGGCTCTGTTCTGTTCCTCAAATTACATATTTCCTCATGAGTCAATTTCTCATTTTATCTTAGCCTTTTTGGTCATATTGCAGGCTTTCAGCTAGTGGTGATTTTTAGCCAGACAGGTCTATAGGCAGGGCTGGTCACTCTTCTCCAGGTTAGGTGAGCCAGTGAGTGGGAATGAGCCATCCTGCCAGGCCCCAGATGACACAAAGTTAGCAGTGGCTCTAAATATACGTGCAGGGAGACACAGAACATCAGCAAGTTTACGGTCAGTTAACAGGCCATGTGGAAGAAGGAGGGCAGTGTGTGCCTGAACCCTTGCTGAAGAGTCCTTCCCTGACCAGCCTTTCTAAAGTGACTGGTCTAAAGTACAGTAACCCTCATTCATTCTCACTCTCAACAACCTTCATACCAGGAATTGATAATGTATTTCTTTGTTTACTTGTTTATTTTGTTACGGTCGGTCTGTACCGCTATAATGTAAATAAACTCTATGAATATAAAGCCTTTGTCTATACTGTTCACTGCTATATTCACAGTACACATAGTAGTCAATCAATAAATATTTCTTGAAAGAGGGATGAACACCTGCGTATTCCTCAGATCCAATTCCATTAACAAATATCAACTCTAATACGATAAAAAGGAAATTAGAATTAGCATAAGAGATATATCTGATATAATATTCTAATGATATATTTAGGGTAATTAATTTTATATGGTCATGATTTACAAAATGCTAATTTTGTTTTATTTTTATTATACACCCATTCATACACACATACAAACTCAGGCATACAACCACATTATTCAGAGGGCAAAACAATATTTAAGCCTTTCTAGTTTATGAATACCACACTAGTGTTATATAAATTGTCTAAAATAATTCCAGTGAAGGCCAAGGTGTGGTGGTTCATGCCTATAATCCCAGCATTTTGGGAGGCCAAAGTGGGAGAATCGCTTAAGCCCAGGAGTTTGAGACCAGCCTGGGCAACATAGTGAGACACTGCCTCTACAAAAAATTTAAAGATTAGCTAGGCATGCTGGTGCACACCTATAGTCCTAGCTACTTAGGAGGCTCAGGTAGAAGGATTGCTTAACCCCAAGTGTTCAAGGTTACAATGAGCTATGATCTAGCCACTGTACTCCTGTTTGGACAACAAAGTGAGACTCCGTCTCTAAAATAAATAAGTTAACAAATAAAATAATTCCAATGAAGTCATTAATCACATCCCTAAGACTCAGAGATGAAACAATTTATGTTTATTTTGGCCAATAGCAAAATCCTTGCTAATTTAATGTGAATCTCAAAAGAGGCTGAGTAAACGTGCCCAAGCCTACATACACAGTCAGTAGTGCAAAGCCAGGTCTATGACTCAGATCTTCCCTTTCCTGACTCAAGGAAAACACTTCTTTCCGAGATCTGGGACAGCAATATCTGCTGCCCACCAAAGTCGGCCCTCTTCTTTGCCAGTAGGAGTCAACGTTTCCCAGAATTCTATCCTTGGCCTTTACTTGTCCTTTCTTCATTCTCCCTAAAGGCTTGTACACGTGTAACAGTTTCCACCATCATCTGTACTCTGATGGCTCCGAAATCTTCATAACCAACACATATCTCCTGAGATCCAAGCCCCTATTTCTAATTAATTAATATCTTCATCTTTGTCTCTGAAATCAATTCTTCTTTCTATAAGCCATAATGTTACCAGCATCTTCTTAATCAACCAAGCCAAGAGCCAGGGAGTCATAGTCTTCCTCTTCCTTACTGCCCCTATATCTTCCTAGCCAACCAGCCAAGTCCTGTTGAATTCATCTCCGTAGTATTTCTCACATATCTCTCCACCTCTCCATCCCCTCTTCTAGCCACTCAAAGGCATCTTAGCATCTGGCTCATTATTTAACAAAAGTAAACAGAAGAAGATTTCAATTTGGGATTTATATTAATGTACACAAAAAGACACAGTTTATAAGTAAGCTAAATTATCCTATCAGCATCAACTCACAAATTCTTTTCTTCAAGTTAATAAAGAAATGTAAGGGACTTACTTAAATGGTGTGAACAAAAACGATAAAGTAACTTCTTTTTTCTGAGTCATTTTTACCTGGGAACCAAGCATGAAAACATGATATTATAAATGAGAAAAAAATTAATGAATTTCATTTTGAAATAAAAATATCCATTAAAGTGATTCTTCAAGGATGGTTAACTATAACACTGTGAAAATAAATGGAGTTTTATTATATTGTTTCATAAATATTCAAAGAAAAATTTAACATTTTCTTACTATCTCAATAAGCAGAGAATTAAATCAATCCTACAAAATAACATTACTGAAATATAATTAAAACTACTTCCTTAACCAGATGAAAACAAAATAAGCCAACTGCTATATATTAACAGCGTTAAGAATAACAGAAAGTTTTAGTCAAAGGGTCATCTCTTTAAGTTGTTAATCTAACAATTTACATGGAATGTCAAAAAATGTTACAATCTCTAATACTACTTCTATGGGGCAAATTCCAATAGGTAAAGACTTGACTGTAGTCTTTATAATTCATACATGGTAATCTTCCATTTAGGGACACTCCTCAAAGGCAATTCTATACCTTCAAACTGAGTCATGGAACCTATACCCCAGAAATGTGAAATGCTTGTCAAATACACAAAATTTAAAGATAATAAATTATAGAAAAGCATTTATTAAAACACAAAATTAAATATTTTTACTTTATATATTCAATTTTACAACTGTAGTATTGTCATTTTTTTTCACCTTGAACTGCTCAAGAATCTGTACTGCATTTGTAAACATGCTCTCTGCTTTGAAGAGATCCGTGTTGTTAAGATAATCCACAGGAAGGACTCCCTGCAAATAATAAACACTGGCTTAGTGTTAGGATTAACAAAGCTCAAGCTAGTCTTATAACACAAAACAGACTTAAAAGGAAAGCAATAAAGATAAGGCATATAGACAAACAAATAACCGAAATTGTTAAATGAAAAATCTTTTTTAAAACCATAACTGAAAGATGTCCTATTATTTTTCTCACAAAGTAAATATAATAAAGTAAATAAAGCCAAAAAGATGAATTAAAAGATTAAAAGATGAATTAAATCCAATTAAAAGTAGCACTGACTGAGAGAATACTATCTGCTAGGCAGTGAACTAAGTGCTTCATACATAAAAAACAATCACTATAGTGGGCCACAGCCAGTATACTTTTTTTTTTTCCTTGCCAGACATGTATCTATCTATCTATCTACCTATCTATTTATTTATTTATTTTTATTTCAGCATATTATGGGGGTACAGATGTTTAGGTTATGTATGTTGCCCTTGCCTCCCCACTCCCCTCCAAGTCCGAGTTTCAAGTGTGCCCATCCCCTGGACGGAGCGCATTGCACTCTTTGTGTATGCAAATACCCGTCCCCTCCTCCCCTTCCCCCCTGCCCAACATCCAACAGATGTTATTCTTATATGTACACTTATGTGTTGATTAGTTAATACCAATTTGATGGTGAGTACATGTGGTGCTTGTTTTTCCATTCTTGGGATACTTCACTTAGTAGAATGAGTTCCAATTCTAACCAGGAGTATACAAGAGGTGCTATATCACCATTGTTTCTTAAAGCTGAATAGTACTCCATGGTATACATATACCACATTTTATTAATCCACTCATATATTGATGGACACTTGGACATCTTTGCAATTGTGAATTGTGCTGCTATAAACATTCAGGTGCAGGTGTCTTTCTTATACAGTATCATTTGTTCTTTTGGGTAGATGCCCAGTAATGGGATTGCTGGATTGAATGGTACTTCTACTTGTATCTCTTTAAGGTATATCCATACTGCTTTCCACAGAGGTTGCACTAATTTGCAGTCCCACCAGCAGTGCATGAGTGTTCCTATCTCTCCGCATCCACGCCAACATTTATGTTTTGGGACTTTTTGATAAAGGCTAGTCTCACTGGAGATAAGTGATATCTCATTGTGCTTTTGATTTGCATTTCCCTGATAATTAGAGATGTTGAGTATTTTTTCATGTTTTTTGGCCATTATTCTGTCTTCTTTTGAAAAGTTTCTGTTCATGTCCTTTGCCCACTTTTTGATAGGGTCGTTTGATTTTTTTTCTTGTTGATTTTCCTGAGTTCTAAGTAGATTCTGGTTATCAGCCCTTTATCGAATTTGCAGCATGCAAAAATTTTCTCCCATTCTGTAGGTTGTCTGTTTGCTCTTGTGACAGTTTCTTTGGCTGTGCAGAAGCTTTTTAATTTGATCAGGTCCCATTTATTTATTTTGGTTGTTCCTGTGATTGCCTTTGGAGTCTTCTTCATAAATTCTTTGCCTAGGCCAATGTCTAGAAGAGTATTTCCAACGTCTTCCTCTAGAATTCTCCTTAGGTTTCACTCCTTAGGTTTAAATCTGTTACCCAGCGTGAGTTGATTTTTGTGAGAGGTGAAAGGTGTGGATCCTGCTTCAGTCTTCTACATGTGGCTATCCAGTTTTCTCAGCACCATTTATTGAATAAGGATTCTTTTCCCCAGTGTATGTTTTTGTCTGCTTTGTCAAAGATCAGGTGGCTATATGAGGATGGTTTTATATCTGGGTTCTCAGTTCTGTTCCACTGGTCAATGGCTCTATTTTTGTGCCAGTACCAAGCTGTTTTGATTACTACAGCCTTGTAATAAAGTTTGAAGTCTGGTAAGTTGACACGTCCCACTTTGTTTTTATTGCCTAGAATTGTTTTTGCTATGCGGTGTCTTCTCTGGTTCCATACAAAGCGTAAATGTACCTGCTTAAGTATATGACCAATTTATACAACCCTTATTAAGATCCTAGACAATGGAAGTGGCTTGTCTTTTCTGAACCTCTCAGGGTCTTTGGATTTAGCTCAAGGATCACCTTGATGAAATGAATGGTTGCATACCTCTCTAGATGATGGAGCTCATTAACTTTCACTGAGGAATGCATAGACTTACTTGTGTCTCTCTAACATGTTTACCAATTATAAATTTCCTGATATGTAATCTTAAGCTTGCTTAACATTCAGAAAATAATCAAACATTTAATGGGTATCATCTCTACTTAAGTAGCTTTAACTTCACATTAGAATAACTTTTCTATAAACCACTTGCCTACTCTTCACCAGCCTGGCCATTTCATTGCTATTGTTTTTAAAGAGGTCTGTTTAATTTCTTTAAAGGTGTGTCTGTTTAAATAATGACTCTATTGTCACAAAGTTTATAACACAGAACCTGGTTCTGAGAACAAAAAATAGAAAACAAACAGAGCATTTCTACCACATTAATCAGTGACCTAGCAGGAAAAGTTGGATAACATTTTAGAAATATCATATATTCTGATTAAATTTCAAAACTGCTGTTTGGTTTTCAAAAAGCAAAAATAAAACTCCTGTATCTAAAGAAGATGTAATATTTCCTCATTTGGAAAGGTAGCTGTGATGTTACTCTTAAATGTCCTTGTATGTAGGTAAATTTTAATGAGTACTTGAAATTTCATTGGGAAGATGACCATTCTAAAGTAAAAGAAATAGGTTATAAAATAGAAATTACTTTATAAAGTTATTAGTGTACATACATCTATGGTAACATAAACCTCTATTAGTCAAACTTTGAAATTTTAAGGGTATCCTTAGATTTGAATAAAGCATGTTCATTTTGTCAGTTTAGCGGAAGCCAACATCAAACTGTTTCTTATAAAAATTTATCTTAACTCATGAACCTTGAGATTTTTTTGACATAAATCTGATGATGTTTACTGCCAGATAGCCTAGATTTTCAGACAGATGCTCACTTATTTAGACTTAGCTACTTTATGTTCTTTTGATTGAATCGCCCTTATGCAGTGCATATTCCTATATTTTTTCTGTGTAGGAAACTGTTCCTTTGGCTCCAGATCGTGATCTTGATTGGGATGAAGAGATGGCAAAAGCACAATCACATGACTGTGTTCCTGTTCTTTCAGAACATCCGCTGTATATTCTTTACACATCTGGAACTACGGGCTTGCCTAAGGTATTTGCTCTCTTAGGGATAACTATTTATAGCAGCAGATTTCTTTTGCACTGAGAATATTTAATCACTGACTGAAAATGTTTACAGATTGTACTTTGCGGTTTAGACATAGATACTTTTTATCTTAGAGAAATTTTGAGCTTAACTATAAATATAAAAAACACATTTTGTTTAAATGTCAAATGCTTTCCCTCTATTCCTTCCAAACTCTGCTCAAATGCCAGCAATACACAATTGCTTTAGTAAGCTACTAAAATTAATAGATGTTTGACTTATTGATTGGTTTAATAAAATATTATAAAAATATATTTTAAATGAAATATTGTTATTCTTTTAAATTGTGGGAAGGGGAAATATAAAGTGGGGATGGTTAATCGGTACAAAAATACAGTTAGATGGAATGAACAATATTTGATAACATTATGAAATGACTATAATCAGTAATAAGTTAGGACATACTTTAAAATAACTGAAAGAGTGGAATTGGTATGTTCCTAACACAAAGAAATGATAAATGCCTGAGGTGATGGATACCCCAATTATCCTGATTTGATTAATCACATTGTATGCCTGTATCGAAACCTCACTTGTACCTTATAAAGATATACAATTATTATGTATCCATAATAATTAAAAAT
Organism: Avahi laniger; assembly: GCA_963575035.1. NCBI lineage: Eukaryota > Metazoa > Chordata > Mammalia > Primates > Indriidae > Avahi > Avahi laniger. The sequence goes on from CAUYSK010001160.1 coordinate 15,143, forward strand.
AAAATAATGAGTTATAGCTTTCATACAGTATGGAATTGATTTTTAAATTCAAATTTTTATCATTTAATATCAACAAACTTTTGCCTGCTATCTCCAAATAATGCTATTTCTTCATACAACTTTATAAAGGCTTACAGTATGATACTCCTTACTCTTCTTTGTTAGGGGATTCAATATTCATTGGATCAGAATTTTAGTAGGGAAAGGGACTTTGCCAATCACTCTCACCCTTAAGGA
>CAUYSK010001162.1:0-29197 GCA_963575035.1 Avahi laniger
GGGGAGCTGTGGAGAGTGGGGTCTGGACTGGAGCTGCTTGTGTGCATTCCTGGTTTCACCACCGTGGGACCTTGAGCAAGGTATTTAGTTCTCTGAACCGTTGTCTCTTCATCTTTAAAATGGGATTGGTAATTGTACCTACCTTTTTTTTTTTTTTTTTTTTTTTTTGTGAAAGAGTGTAAAGGTGTTGCCCAGGCTAGAGTGTCGTGGCATCATCCTAGCTCACAGCAACCTCAAACTCCTGGGCTCAAGCGATCCTCCTGCCTCAGCCTCCCGAGTAGCTGGGACTACAGGCATGCGCCACCTTGCCCAGCTAAATTTTTCTATATATTTTTAGTTGTCCGATTAATTTCCATCTATTTTTTTTAGTAGAGACGGGGTCTCGCTCTTGCTCAGGCTGGTTTCGAACTCCTGAGCTCAAATAATCCGCCCTCCTCGGCCTCCCAGAGAGCTAGGATTACAGACGTGAGCCACCGCACCCAGCCTGTACCTACCTTTGGTAGACAAAATAATGCCCCCTCCCCAAGATGTCCATGTCCTAATCCCCAGAACCTGTAAATAGGCTACCTTAAGTGGCAAAGGGAACTTTGCAGATTAAGTCAAGGAGTTTGAGACAGGAAGATTATCTTAAATTATCTGGCTGGGCCAAGGTAATCATAAGAGTCCTTATAAGACGGAGGCCAGACGGTCACGGTCAGAAGAAGACGTGAAGGAGGCACAGAGGTTGGAGTGGAGGGAGGGGCCATGAGCCAGGGAATGCGGGTGTCCTCTAGAAACTGAAAAAGGCAAGACAACAGATACTTCCCTCAAGCCTCTATAAGGAACACAGCCTACAATACTGTGATTTTAGGACTTCTGACCTCTAGAACTGTAAGACAATAGATGTGTGTTGTTTTTAAGTCATCAAGTGGTAATTTTTATAGTGACAATAGAAAACAAATATCCTACCTCAGTGTTGTGAAGGTTAAATGAGGTAATGAGCATAAAATGTGTTGCCAACTGTCTGACTCTCTTCCCAGGTTAGTCATAATTTCTCCAGTGGAACCTAATCCCCCAGGGCCCTCATGTGCCCACATGGAAAACTTGTTGAGATTTTTAGCTGAAAGGGCCAACTCGGGAGTTACACCTGGAGATCCCTATGCTCTATTCAGTGCATGGCCTTAGGAGATGTTTCTTGGCACTTTTATTTATTTATTTGAGACAGAGTCGTGCTCTGTTGCCTGGGCTAGAGTGCTGTGGCATCAGCCTAGCTCACAGCAACCTCAGACTCCTGGGCTCAAGCGATCCTTCTGTCTCAGCCTCCCGAGTAGCTGGGACCACAGGCGTGCACCATCATGCTCGGCTATTTTTTTTCCATTTTTAGTAGAGACGGGGTCTCACTCTTGCTCAGGCTGGTCTCGAACTCCTGACCTCAAGCAATCCTCCCACCTCAGCGTCTCAGAGTGCTAGGATTCCAGGCGCGAGCCACCCTGCCGTGCCGCTGCTTTTATTTATTTAACATTCTGCTTGGTTGCTTTCCTCCCTGCCAGAAGCCAAACTGACAGAGCCTCCCTGATCTATTTCCAGAGCTCAGACCTCTTGTTCCCCGTCCAGGTATTCCTGCCCTTGCGCGGGGACACTGGCTACGTACCTGGCCCTAGTCTATCTCCCAGAGATGGTTCATTGGGTGGCCCAGGTGACAGAGGCTCTGGACTCACTGAGCAGAAAGACAAGCAGGTTCTTGGTGGGGCTGATAGTCTGGCGCTGAGCCAGGGTCAGGAGACCTGGTTTTGAGCCCCAGCTCCACTGGGTGATTGAGGCCTCAGTTTCCCCATGTCTACACTATAGGTGTTGATCCCTACCCTGACTCCCCCACTGGACTGCTATGTCACTCTCTGAGATAGTAGATGAGGAAGTACTTTGCAATGACTAAAAGGGTGGAAAAGGGTAGGAAAAAAGAAGAAGAGAAGGAAGGAGAAAGGAGGAGGAAGTCCTGGAGGGGCCGGTCTCCTCCAACGGGTGATTCTAGCCGCACTTTTGGTTACTTGAAAAGCCAAGCTCTCCCCACCTCAGGGTCTTGGTGCTTATTCTCCCCTTGCCTTGAATATTCTTCCCCAGCTCTTCTCTCGGGTTCATCCTTCAATTTCTTAGCTTGCCTCGTCCAAGAGGCCTGCCCTGACACCCTCACCTACAGTTGTTCCCCACTGCTTTCTCGTTTCATCCTGCTCATTTCACCCATAGAACTTAGCACAGCCTGAAACAAATTCATCCCAGCCTCCACCTACCGGAACGTAAAGTGCACAGGGGCAGAGTCTTGTCCTTCCTACTCCCTGCTGCGTGTCTGATTCGAGGCACAGTGAAGACAGATTGCACATGCGCATGAGGCAGCCGGTGCTCTGGGGTGCAGGGAGCCTGGATGGCAGGGACATGTGGGCATTCCCAAAGCCGTGGGCCAGTGGGACACCCTTGGGGTCTAAAGCTGTTGCTGGGGGCTGGGTCAGGTGGCTGGGATCAGGGTCAGGCGGGAAGTGCCCAGAAGAGCACAGCTGGAGGGTGGCTGGAGGGGGCGGTGGGCAGGCAGGAGGGCCCCCGATGTACCAACTCCTCATTTTGCAAGATGAAAGCTGACCCAGTTTAATGTGGATCAGCAACGTACTTGACAAAGGCGAGGGCTGCCCAACGGAATATGCTACCAGTTGCAGCTTGTCTTGTCTGTGCGGAGGCGAGTGCAGGCCTTGCCTTTGTCAAAATACAACGCTCTGAATGGTCTGGAGTCCACCAACGTCAGTATGGAGAGGAATTGAGGCCGGTAGAGTATAATGGTCAAGCACTTAGGCTCTGGTGTCCCTTAAACCTGGATTTGAACCCCTGATTTGTCTCATACTTGGGCAAATTATTGATATGAATTTCATTTTCCACATTTATAAAAGAATTAAATCAGAAAATATATGCAAAGATCTTAGCTCGGTGCTTGGTCCATAGTAGGTGTTTAATAAATGTTGGCTCTTATTACTACTACTCTGCTGTCCAATCTGTTTTCCAAATGAAAAAGTGTAGCTCGGACAGGGGCAGGGATGAGCCCAGAGTCACTCAGAGACACAGAGGCAGAGCAGGGACTTGCACCCAGGTCTGTCACACCTGGCTGGGTTGTGCTTCTCTCCCTTCCTGCCAAGCCCTTGTTGGTGGCCGGAGGACCAGCCTTAGTCACAGCGGTCTTTCTCTGTCAGAGTCACTCTTGCTTTAGAAGCTCCTACTCCTCCAGCCTGCTCTTATTCTTAAATATAAAACCTACTAAGTTTTCCTTCTTTGAAGGATCCTGGCTCAGGGTGTCCCCACAGGGGATGGCCCTCAGATTGGACCTCTGTCCCAAGCTTCAGCCTAGCTTGAACCAGATTTCCAATTCCTGAACTGAATGCCACATGGGAACCCCAGCCAAAGACTGGGAATAGTTCCATTGGCTCAGCCTCATCAGAATCATCATCTTAATTCATGATGAAAAACACAAAACTTCGGTTAATTTTAGTCCCCACTTGCCTGGGATCTATAGCAATCAATCCCATAAAAATGCACACTTGTCCAGATGGCAAAACAGATAGCTGGGGAGTCTGCCAGCACCCTGTATTCCATGGCCAAATCTCCTGGCTTTTGGACCAGGGAGAGGCCTGGGGGTCATTTGGAGCAGAGGTTCCTTCTTGGATTCCTGGCTGGTCCTTTTGAGAACCTGAAGGAAACCATGAATTTTCTCTGCAGAAAAATGCACAGATGCCCAGACTTCGATATTCAATTTTAATAGGTTTGAGGGTCTCCTAAAGAGCAGTGTGGGGCACTGTTCCAGGCTGGAACCCCAGTAAAAGATGATCTCCTCTTTTTCAGCTGGGTAAATTGAAGTCCATTCATTTATTGACAGAAACGTTGATTGAGAGCCTGCTTCGTGTGGGGCACTGTTGAACACGCTTGGAAATCTGCAGTGAATGAGATATGTGAAGCCCCTCTTCTCAGGGAGCTTCTGTCTAGTGGGGGCCACAAGTAGTTTCTGATGGTGACAAGTGCTGGAGAGGGAATAAAACAGTGTAAGGCGATGACCTGTGCCTGTGATAGAGGCCAGGAGATGGTTCGAGTGGTCAGGGAGGGCCTCCCTGAGGAGGTGTCGTCAGAACAAGCACAGGAAAATCTGGTGGAAGAGTGTCTCGGTGTTCTCTGCCTTCTCCCTTTCCAGAGTATTCAAACCCAGCCCATGCTTTGAGGTTCCCCTCTTCCGGGAAGCCTCCATCACTCTGAACACCTGGGATGAGCCTTAGAGTCTGTACCGCTCGTGTAAATGGGTGCGTGCGTATGGCACATCCTTCCAGCAAGATTCAAAGCTCCTTGAGGACAAGGATCTGGTGTTCATTCTTGTGCATCCCAGTGCTAACACACAATGAATCTCAACCCAGACCCGTTGCACTGAGCAAGTCACGCACCACGAGAGGAACCAAGTTGAAATGTAGACTTGGCCTGCTTACACCACTTTTTGCCAGGTGATCTTCAGCAAGTTACTTGACCTCTGTGAGCCTCTGTTTCCTTTTATTAAAATGGAATAGTAACAATACCTCCGGCAAGGGGTTGCTGTGAAGATTAAGTCCTCAGTAAACCCCAGACACTGTTACTACTATGGTTACCATCAGCATCATCGATCAACTTATCTGTTCCATACTGACGACACACGTCCCCCAGCTAGAAGTCTAATCCCTTACGTGTCTATCAGTGGTGCAACTAGAGTCAGAGCAGGGTTTTTTTTTAAGACCATGCCCCAAATCATCAAGGAATATGCTACCAGCAGCAGCTTGTCTTGTCTGTGCAGAGTGAGTCCGAGCCTTGCCTTTGTCGCAAATACAACCCTCTTGAATTGCTTTGCCTTTCTCAGCATTGCCTAATATTAGTGAGGACTGTTGTACAGGTCACTGGTCAGAAAGTCAGGACACTTGGGCCAGGCTGCCCCTGGGGACCCTTGGGTAATCTCTTGCACTCTCCCGGCCTCCGGTGCCCTCCGAACAAGAAGGAGGCTATTCTAGGTGATTCCTGCGGGTGCTTCCAGCCCTGGCACTCCGGGAGTCTGTTTAGGCAGCAGCCCCAGATCAGATGAGACAGGCAGGGTTGGGCTGTCTGGTCAGCACAGAGCAAAAACAGGAGGAAAGAAATGAAAGACAGAGACAGCTTTGGCTGGGGAGAAGGGGGAGGTCGGGGGAAGGAGGAGACAGAGGAGGAGGAGGGACTGAGGGGTGGAGGGGGAGATAGACCCAGCCCAGAGCTCTGAGTGGTTTCCTGTTGCCCAGCTCTAAACCCCTCCACATTCCTGCAGACCTTCAGACTGTCCGGACAGCTGCTCTGCCTGCTGCCTGCCTGCCACTGAGGTATGCCCGACCCCTGCCCAGCCTCTGCCTTCTGTAGTTGCATCTGCCCCAACACCCTAGTTCACGCCCCCAGCTCGTGTGCAAGGGAGGGAAAGCTGCACTGGGTGCATCTCCTCTGCCCCATCACGGCTGCCCTTAAGGGCACAGTCCCTGAGTCCCTGCCTGTTGCTTTTCAGAAAGTAGACTACTGTGTAACTTGGTCTCCCTTTTAGGTTTGCAGAAAATAACCTCATCTTGCCTTTGAGGGAGTGTTTTCTCTTTTTCCGTCTATCTGGTTTCAGGGGCTGCCTGCCCGTCCTCTTTGCTCCCTTTGTGAATGAGGCAGCCTCCTCCTTTCCTGGGAATCTGATCCTGTCACAGCTGCAATAGGGACCCGGCCAGCAGCCTGAGTCTGACCTGCCTCCTATTCCAGGAGAAGAAACCTCCTAGACTTGGTTCTTGGTCAGGGGCTCTGTTTTCCAAAAGAGACTTCGCACGGATGATAAATTAATCTCTGAACGGCAAAGGGGGAGGCTTCACCACTAATCCGGCCTCCAGGAAGACTCCTGCTTCCTTCTAATTCTCCCCACTCCCAGAACACCCCCAACACACACACACACACACACACACACGCACACACACGCACACACACACAGACTTTGGCGCCATTTGGCCTGAAATGGCATCATCACCCTGGGTCTTGAGTTAGGCTTTGTTCCTGTCCTGGGCTCCCTGGGATGGAAAACACAGGAATTCCGCAGGAGCAGCCCTTGGTTTATTTGGGTTTGAAGAACCCAGACATCAGGTATCACCCAACCAAGACGCCGGGTGCAGTGGGGGCAGGGCGTGGTGGGGAACGGGGTGGTAAGACAGACAGGGTTCCGGGGTCCCCCCTCCGTATCTGACTGTTTTGATGGCGTCCAGCCTGTCAGGGTGTCAGGTCCTCTGCAGACAGCCCCTGCCTTCACACTCCCTGGCTCCACTAACTGGCTGAAAATATTAGAAAATGTTTTCACCAGTACTTCTCGAGGGTTAAATTTCTGCGTGCCCCAGTGCTGGCGGTATAGTGAGAAGCAAGTCACACGTAGCAGGGCAGGCTTCAGGGACACATTTCACATGTACCTTAAGTGTCGCTGCCAGACTTAGCTTCCCTGTGTGTAAGGGAAGAGGGTTGGACGTGGGGGTCTTCAGGGTGCCTGGCATCCTCTGAAGGTTTCAAAGGAAGGTCTCTTAACCAGAAACCGTTAACTGGTCTTTGAATGGGCTTCGAGTCATCCGCAAGCCCCTTAAAATTGTGTGCACTGGGTCTGCGTCAGGGGGCGGCAGGGGGAGAGGGGACTGGTGTTCGCAGCTTTCAGCCTTAAGATCTTCTCAAACGGATGACGACGGGGCATGTGGGAGACGGAAGTGGGCACTGGAAACAAATGCACATTTGCAGGAGGATGGAGCTTTTGAAATGGGAGTGGTTGGGGAAAGAGAGGGTTAACTCACAGCCATCAGCTGCCACATCGACAAAGCCTGGAGCTAAGAGGGGGAGGGAGGGCTGGAAGGGGGTTTGCCTGGAGAAGGAATCAACTTTTGAAACTTTCTCCAAGTCCCACCCACCAGAAGGCTCTTCTCTGTCGTGACTCACCCTCCCAGGAATGCGAGTTGCCACAGTAACCTTTTTTTCAGGGTCTCCGCCTGCTGGCTGGGAGGGGACACTGGGAACCCTCACAGAACTTCAGGCTCGGTCTGAATGTCCCCCACCCCATCCCACCCCCATTACAAGGGCAGCAGCAAACTCTAGGCCCTGCCCTTACAGTCCCCTGGGATCCCCGGGAAGCCAGGGGCTGCAATGAGCTCCCTGCACAGGGTGTTTGAAGACCTGGGTTTTAGTTCTAGCTATGCCCTGAAGGTGCCATTTGACCTTGAACTAGTCACTTCTCCTTTCCAGGCCCTAGTATCCTCCTTGGTTACAGAGCAATAGGATAAAATGGGATAAAGCGCAGGAAAGCACTTTGCAAAGTGTGGTGTTCCTTCCTAACATGAAAGGTTTTAGAACTGGCGGATTTATGGCATCTCAACATTTGGTGAAACCACACCCGGCTTTTTTCCTGGCAGCTCCATTGTCTTGGGGTTTGTATAGAACTTCCCTTTACTAAAAGTGCTGACAGGCATATCTTAAAAAATTGTTTACGTTCATTTTGATTTGGGGACCTTCTTGTGTATTTCCCAAGGATGTTGTGTTCTCCACGTAGAAAGAGCATTGGCCACAGGCACGAGCTGAAGTGAGTTCTAACTCACAGTGTGCAGCATTGGAAAAGGCACTTCTCTCTGGGCCTCCGTTTTCCAATCTGTTAAATGGAAGATCTAAGTTAGATGGTTCCTGGCCAGGGATTCTTCTAGCTCTGAATCCCATTAACCTAAATCTGTGCTGGTGCTTTTATTCAAAGGAATAGCTGGCCTACATTTTTAACACTCACTCACCCCAGTTGAAAAGAAAATGAGAGGAGGGACTGGGGGGATCTTGGGTTGCCTAATGGTCATGCTAAAATCTTTATCCATTTGTAGAGACTTGTCAACCAATAGCATGGCTGGGGTTTGCTATTCGCAAGAGCAGCTCTCCTTGCTGAAAATAAGCTATAATACGAAAGGATAGTGGAGGAAAGGAAAGAGCTGAGGATGTGGGGTAAACAGTAGAATTTTTGGCTTTTGAGGTTATTTAGGTCTGTAGATTAGTATGCAAAGATAAACAGGGACAGATATAAACTCACAGGGATGCAGAGTGTAAACGTCGGTTTCATCAACAGGCGCCCGCTGGCACAGCTAAAAACGAGTGCCTTCATGCCACGAGCAGACACCTAAAGTCATTCACTCACATGCCTCTCCCTGGATGATGCTTTGATTTGTAGACACGGCCACGATCCAGGAACACATCGTCATGAACGTGAACACTCTGACCCTCACCCGTTACAGACTGAAACAGACAGATGCCATCAGGCTGTATGTAACTTACACAGACGTGCCATCAGGTGTGCAAACACATGCTGCCATTTGTAGCCACACACAGATGTACACAGTCAAACATAATACAGATCATGACAAGGAGACAGACATATAACCCACGCATACCACCCGAGCACCTCTGTGTCTTAGAGAGAGGGAAACTGAGGCTCAGGAGGAGAAAATAACTCACTTGGGGTCACACGGCAAGCTGGTGTCTGAGCCAAACTTCCAGATGTTTGGAACCATTTAGATGTTCTCCTTGCCTCCCCCCCTCCACCCCATTTGGTCACTTTGGAATCAGGCTCAGGAACCTTCTAGAGGCAACGAGCCCTGTGGGTAACAGCGATGAGCTGTTTCTCTCTCCCTTTTGCTGGTCTGCACTGGCCTACTCCAGCCCACTTGTCATTAGGCCCAAAGGCCCAGCATGATGGAGCTAATAGGCCGCTGCTCATTTGCTTCCTGCTGGCTCCCTCCCCAACCTCGGTCTTAAAAGGAGAGAAGAGAAGGCTGGCCCTCAGCTTTCAACCAACCCTGGGGATGAGTGAAGCTACCTTTTTTCTATAACGTGGAACCTGGATGCTTCTCTTCCTCCCAACCCCAATCCTGAACCCAGGCACAGCTGAGCTGTGCAAGGCCAGGGCCAGCAAGTAGTGACTTGACAATTATTTAGACAAACAGTCTCCTTCTCAGCCAGGAGGTGTCTTGACAGGAAACCAACTTTGCTCTCCCCACCACGCTATAGAGCTTGATGTCTGCAGGGAAAATATGAACAGAGACACCACCTCTCTTCAGAGCTGTTCTTGCAGAAACTGGGTATAACCCCTCTCATCTGGGGATCCCTCTGGGTCTTCTTGTGTTAGTCGTGGCATTTGGATTTCAGACTGAAAGATCAGATGAAAAAAACAAAATGAGGTAAACATCTAGATGTTTCTGAACATCTGGAAGTTTGGCTCAGACACCAGCTTGCTGTATGACCTTGAGTGAGTTATTTTCCCTCTTTAAACTTCAATTTCTCCAGCTTTAAAATACGTGACATGACAAAGAGGTTCCACATGGCCTGACAACACTAATCCATTGGTAGTGGCTGCCAGAGAACTGTGTTCAGGATTCAGGTGCCACTCCAGACTTTGGGGGGAAAAGGTCATATGATTGATTAGTAATGTCTGCCACATGCACAGGAGGGATAGATGGGGGCATGTATGCCACGTATTTCCTATCTTTGGGATCTCACAGCTGTGACAGCCTGGACACTTTGATGTTATTTCTCATCCCCTCCATTTGTGGTCACCTTGGATGTAGCAGTGGGCCCCTACAAGGAATGAAGGAGGAAGCCTGAATCTCCACCCTGAGCCTCTGCCAGCCACAGTGAAACGTGGCATCTTAGATGCCGTTATGGGTTCTCAGTCAGGCTCATTCCAGCCCCAACTCTGTAGCCACCTCTCGTTTGCCCCAGAAACTCTCCAATACTAGGTGTTTATACCCACAACACCTTAAACTTTGCTTAGCGTCTTCCTTTCCAGCAACAAATATTAGAAGTGGAAACAGGGAGTCAACAGGCAAGTCGAGAGAGGTAATACTCTAAAAAAGCTTTTGCCTGAAATTGATGCAGAAAGTCAGAGCCAAAAGGAACTTTAGGGACCACCTTGTCTGAGGGTTTCCAAGTGTTGCTAGGAGAACCTAGAGATGCTCCAAGGTGTCTCAGGGGATGTCCATGTGCGTAGGACTCCCAGCCCCCATCTCTACTCCATTTTTACCTGCTTTCGTTTTTTAATTTCAAGTTTATTTATTGAATAGATAATAATCATTCATACGTTTCAACACATGATAAAAGGTTGCAGCTGTTTGAAATATTGGACTTCTGCAGAAGACTTCATTGAAAGAAAAGATTCTTCGGCTTAGGTAATTTTGCTCACTGATCTAAAACAACCCCCTCGTTATACAGACAACCCGGGGGTTGTTCAGGTCTGGAGAGCAGAGACTTCCCTGAGTTTGCACAGTGAGCTGGGAGCCATCGACTTGCTCTCAAGTCTCCTGACTTCCACGTCACGAGGACACCTCTGAGAGGCTGTGTGTGCACCCCAGGGTGTGAGCAGGATTTGCTGGTGTAGCCACGTGTGGCTGCCCCTCTGGGCCGGCTCGCCCCCACCTCAGTGGAGCCCACCCTCCCTCCTTCTGAGTCCTGGCTCCCTGGAGGGCTTGGCTCCAGGCTTGCTTTATTGCCTCTACATTTGTTTTCCTCGCTTTGGGCTTGTTTACCAGCAATGTGTTTCTGGAGTCCTTGTTTCTGAGCCAGGCAGTGGGAGTGAGCTGCTTGGCTTGCATCCGCAGCCCAACGAAAAGGCCAGCCCAGGGCCTGGGCTTGGTCACTATGTCCTCTGGAGGCTGGGTGCTGGTGTCCCCCAGACCAGCAGAGGCGATATCTCCATTGTTCCGCCCCCATGCCTCTTTCTCCCTGGGCAGAGAGACAAAGTGCTGGGATTCTTGCACTCGAGTCTCCAGGGCAATGGAGATTCTGGAATCCTTGAAATTTAAGATGCTCTTCCAAACCACACCATTGTTTACCTCCTTACTTGTATCCTCTCATGTAAATCACCCATGAGCCTTTCCAGGTAGGTATGTTATTTTTGTTTTACAGATTAGGGAACAAACAGGGGCTCAGAGAGGTAAAGTCTATTTCTAAATGTCACACAATTGCTCAGCAGCAGAACCAGGGTTTGTCCATTTGGGCTCCAGAGCCCATGAGCTTACCTTCATCATATAGTGCCTCTATAAAAGCTTATAACCACGCTATTATCATAGCCACTAGCCACATGTGGCTATTTAGATGTAAATTAACTAAAAATTCAGTTCTTCCTTTGCGCTGTCAACATTTCAAGTGTTCAATAGCCACATGTGGCCAGTAGCTATCACATTGGACAATGCAGATAGAGAATATTTTCATCATCTCAGAAAGTTCTATTGGATTGCATTGCTCCATAAACACTTCCCACTCAAATCAGATTTAACAATTGCCACTCAGTTTCTCCGCTTCACATTCAGAGAGTCTATGATTATGAGAACCACAGTCTAAAATTCTATGATTCTGACATTTCTCCCAGTTCTGACATTTAGCAACTTTTCAACATCCAGGGAGAACCCAAAGGAGGCCATTTATGTCTAAAGGGAGACAAACCAGGGGGCTGGCTGTACTTTTCCATCCCCAAGAGTGTTTCCAAAGAGAGAGAAGTGACCTCAGCTTCGGGTCCTGCTGGCAGCCAAGGACAGGTTTTCAGCCGTCTCCAGAGCAAATAAAGGCAAAAAGAAGGGACTCGATGTACGGAACAGGAGGCAGAGGGGTGGGGGTGAGGGTGTCTGCATTTGATGGCCACCAAGCCAAGGGAAATACACCTCCCGTTCCTCCCCTGGCCCAGGGCTTTTTCCCTCCCAGCACCTCAGGCCAGTTGGCAGCCCAACTGGGCCCCCTTCAGGTGACCACCTGGGAGGGGGTGGCCACCAGGGGAAACAGCATGCTGAAGTAGGGACGTGCCAGTGGTGGGTGAGGCTGCCTGGGTCCTCACCCCAGCCCTGCTCACTCACTGGGGCTCTCAGTTCTTGGCTATGGGCGGATTTCTTCCTCTCTCTGGGCCTCAGTCTTCCCGTCTGTGCTATGGACATTGAGCCCCAACTGGGATGCTGGATTATGAAAACTTTCTGAAAAGGATACATATATGCATCATCATAGACTAAAGAAATGCAAAGGAGGGAGTTTTCATCTAATAATGGTCATTTATATGAAGAACATTTGTATTTCCACTGAGCATGCTACATCTTGGTTTTGTTGGCAAAAGATCACAGCTGATAAGTTCTGAATGCTGGGGTTTGACCCTGTGTTCTGACCTTGCTGGAGTGACCACTGCACCCCATTAGCTTTGCAGGGTGGCCCCTGGCCGCCTTGGCCAATGGTGTTTTAGAGAACTTCAGAGAGGTGGTCTCACGGGTGTGCAGAGAGTAGGCTGTGTGTCTAGAATAGCCTAGCTGCTTCCCTTCCCTCCCATCCCACCACCCAGAGGAAACAGGTTCTGGGACTGGTGATGTAGCACAGGACTCTGGGCAGGACCCAACATTTGGAAAATAACTCCTCCTGCAAGATTTCGTGTGCTGTTCTTAACAGTCTCTGTCTGTATCAGCCACCCACCCCGCGCTCTGAGCATAACCGCGGTTCGGCTCACCCCAGGTCCATGAGAAGGGAGCCTTGCCAATTTGGAATGGGCCTCAACACTGCATGACTTTGGGGGAGTGTTTCCCCCTCTCTCAACCTCAGACTCGACAGGAAAGTGGGACCAAGAGCCCTTCCATGGCCATCCGCCCAGCCAGTGCTGTTAGGAGGCTCCAAGGACAGCGTGTGCATGAGAGCGCTGTAGCAACGATAACGCACGACAGGACTTGAGTTATTTTTCCCTTCTGGCTGCAAGAGCAGGCATGGGGGTGGCAGAGCGTGTGTGTGCACAGCCGGGAAAGCAGTGCAGGGAGATGGGGAGGCAGGACAGACGGAAGAGCCACCCACAGAACCTTTCCCTGTTCACAGAAGGGACGTGGTTCCTCTGCTCAGGTGCAGGACACAGAGCTTGGGAAACATCCATCGTCCTGGATCTCTAAGCTGAAGCTTGTTACATTCGCAGTCCTAGCTGGGCCATTTCTCCCATGACATGATTTGTCTGTCACTGTAGCCCAGACGGGGTGACTATTTTTCTGTGCCAGCTGCCAGTCTCGCTTTAAGTCTTCTACTTTAAACAACCTCAGACAAGTCCTTCATTGACTTTTTCTCTCATGTTCCACTTGTCCAAAGCCACATGCAGGAGTTGTTTTTCTTGTGTCTTCCAAATGGGGAAGCAAGAAGGCAGATTTTCCTCATAAGCCTGGGGGAACAAACGAACATCTGTGTAAGGAACATTCCACAAACTTCCTGGAAAGGGAAGACTGGGCTCCTCTGGGAGTTGGTGTCATTGTGAAGCTACGCCAGGCTCTCAGGACAATTCCTTTAAATTCCTGTTACTTTTATTTCATGCACACTTCATGTAGTAGGGAGTGAGGTTTGTGTCTCTTTTAGCTCAAGAAAGGACTGTTATGAAGTCTGTTCTTGCTTTTCTTGTTCCCGCTACCCCAATACTATTAATATAATCCAAGTGAAGACGGGTGACCCTGGAGGAAGTGACATGTGCCAAGACCAGCATGTGCCTGGGATATTTAAGAGCATTTTAAAGACCCAGCTACCACCTCCGAGTTCACCTAGTCTACTACTTTCAGTTGACAGATGGGGGAACCAAGGTCTAGAGAGAACAAAGACTTAACCAATACATCAAGACAGTATTGAGGCAGAACAAGAATCCTTGGCATCTAATTTCAAGCTGAGTGTTTTTCTCTGCAAAGCCAGGGTACCTCCCACCACCGTGCTTGGTCAGTTGAGCAGTCTTGGAAGGAACTAGGGCTGATGAGCCTGACAGGGAAGTTTTGGAGGACGAAAGAGGACAGACATGGCCACTATTGCTGTTGACCGAAAGGCTGTTTGGGGGTAGAGAGAGCATGTTTGTTCCGTGCGGCTGCAGAAGGAGGGACAGGGTAGAAAGACCAGGAGGGCTGAGGAAAGGAGGCAGATTTCGATCAGTAAAAGGAAGAACTTTCTAAAGCAATTTGGAAATGGAAATCCATTTAGTTGGCCCAAGAAATAAAATGTCCCCACCACAGATCCTCTGTTAGGGGTGGCATTTTGGTGTTGGATCATCAGGGGAGATTCTGCTCCAAGATCCCTTACAGTCATGAGCGCATGAGAGTCTAGAGCTCGGCATCTAAAGAGCGAGTTCTTAGCAGTGACCAGGGCAGGGGAATTTTCTGGATCTCAGCTAACATCCCCTTTGCACCACGTGGAAGCATTTGGATAGTTTCTCTAGAGGATCTAGAGAAATGCTGTCACTTCTGGGTAGGATGGAGAAAAATGTGGCCACATTCCAAGGTCACACTCCAAGACTATTGCTCTTTGTTTTAAAATGTGGGTCTCATTGTCTAAAATTGGCAAGAGGTTGCTGCCTGTTACCTTCTCCCATCGCAGAGGAAGTAGAGAGAGGGAGGAGGAGGGCTTTGGGTGCAGGAAAAGAATTAATCTTAGAGCATCAAGGATTAAAGAGCCCTTGAAGACGATCTGGCTTCACCTTGTCCAAACTTGACTAATTAGCCCACTACTTTAGCTGAATCACTTTTTAAAAACTTAAATGAATATATTGAGAAAAGAGACTTTATATCATTCCCATAAATGGAAAACTCTGTGTATCTTTGTCATAAATAGAAGGAAACTGCAAAAACAAACACACATGAGAAAAATAACTTTATTCAATTTCAGCTGGACATAATTTCCTGTGGGAGCTCCGAGCCAGAGGGTTGCTCTCTCCTTGTTAAAAACGGAAATGGATGAGTGTGAGGGAGGTGTCAAAGACATCTTAGCACCTGACGGAGACTTTCTCCTCATTTAATCAGGATGGAAAGAATATTGGATGGAACCGATTTCCTCTCATGTCTCTCACTATTATTTAACCAACGTCTAAAGTTATCTTGCGTATCCCAGGAGCAGAAGACGCTCTCCATCAGAAATGTCCCTCTCTCCTCTCCTAGGGTTCCCGCACCATGAGGACCTGGGTCTTCTTTCTCCTTTGCCTGGCCGGGAGGGCCTTGGCCGCCCCTGTAAGTACCTGAAGATCCTATCTCCTTGCTCTTTCTTCCTAACACCAGCCCCAGGGGTTCCGAACCTGCCACCCCTGACGCTCAGAGGGGACAGGGACTCCCCCATCTCCAGTCAGTTGTCTTATTTTTTAAAAGAGATTTTTTTTTTCTTAAGCTAATACGCTCGGAAGAAAAACTGGGATGAAGACCACTGGGTGGAGGATGCAGAGAAGAGAAAGTTCCATGTAATCTAAAGATGAACTTTTTAGCAGTCAGAGCTTCCCAGCAATGGACTAAGATTGCTTTAGGAGGACGTGACCTCTTCGTCACACGAGGAATCCAAGTTGGGCATCGGGGTGGGGATGCTGATGGGGAGGATGTTAGAAGACAGTCAAGCCACAGAGAGAGGGATGGTTACTTTCTGAAACAGGGAGGGTTGTTTGGTTGCAAACAGCAGACTTCAGTCTGACTAAATAGGGCAGAATAAGACACAGGGATAGGTTATAAAATCAAAGGCCTTCAGGAGGACTGGAAACAGGCAGCTCCAGGATTTAGGAGGAAAGAATCCATGGACAGCGTCAGATATTGCCATCCAAATGAATCAACTCCAGTTTCACATCTTGAGAGAACGTGCCAAAAAGATTAAAAAAATTCAGTGAGAGTCAGTCCAGCTGAGCTTGGGTCCTGGGCCTGCTTCTTGGCTGGGGGCAGTGGGGCACCTTGATTGACTGTCCCTCCAAGAATAACATGCAGAGGGCTGGGAGCAGCCAGCCACAGCTCATCTGGAAGCCACCGCCAGGAGGGGAGGAAGAAATGCCGGGCAGGCAAAAAGAGCAGTTGCTTTCAACCAGCGACTCCTTCATTCTCTCCTCACTGGAGGGGGTGAGAGATGGTAAACCCTGGCAATCTCAGCCAGTCTGGGCGATTTGGGGAAAAGATTTGGCAAGATTGGCATTAATTTTAGAAGTCACCCCAGCCAGCCAGGAGCCTGAGAGTTACATGTTATCTCACCTCTTCCTACTCCAAGTTGAAATGGCAAGAAAGAATTGCCTAACAATAATAATAAGATTACACTGTGGAGCAGATAATAACAACTGTTAAAATTCATGGCGTCATCTCCTCTGGGCATCAGTTTTCCCATCTGCAAAATGGGGGCTTTGGTCTGGCTCAGTGATTTTCAGAGTTTGTAGGAACTCAAAGCAGCAGAAATGCTTTTACAAACTAAATCTTACATAGAACCCCGGATATGAAATATACAAAAGGGGAGCTGCTCCAGTGTTCTGCGGGGGTCACGTGTCTGGCTTCTCCTTTGCCCTGTCCCCCACCCATGGCAGTTCCTGAGGCGCAGCCTCGGGGATCTCCAGTAGGCTGCTCTCCAAGCTCCCCCAGCCTGTGCTCCAGGCCAGAGGCTCTTTGAAGGTGAAGCTGGCCTTGGCCTTGACCTCTCCGAACCCCACTTTCTTTCCCAGCAGCAGCAGGAAGCCCTGCCCGATGAGACAGAGGTGGTGGAGGAAACCGTGGCCGAAGTGGCTGAGGTACGTGGGTGGTGACCCTGGCCCCCAGCCCCTCTCCACCCACATGCGTTCCCTGGGGACTCCAGACAGGTGCCATGGGGCTTGAGGCTGGCATGGGGCATTTGTCGCCACGCACACCCACAGCACAGATGCAAATCCTGAGTATCCCCCAAACCCTGACACACTCCCGAATCTTCCCAAACCTTCGAAGGAACCTACAATTGGGGGCCACAATTTTTTTGTTTTGTTTTTTAAACTGTGGGACAATTTTTCTTCCACAATCACCCACAGTGTCCCCATAAGTAAAACGGATGACAGGAGAGCTGCTCAGGCATGGCAGGCAGGGGTGGAGGGCGCGGCACCTCCTCTTGCCCCAACACCCTGGTGGCCTCTGAGGCACCTTAAGAGAATTCCAGGGCTCTGCAAAACGCGGCCGGTCTATAAGATTGAACCTGAATTCCCAAGCCCAGCATCTGTGCTCTCTGTGGCCTGGGCCCAGCCCACTTTCCAGCTGGTCTCTCACCAGGCCCTGTGGGCACCTGAAGCTTCCAGAAAGTCCCCTTCGAATCTCCACCCTTTTCTTCTGGGTCTGGGATGGGGGTGGGGACCACTCGACTCATTCTTCTGCCTCCATCCCAGGTGCCTGTGGGAGCCAACCCTGTCCAGGTGGAAGTAGGAGAATTTGATGAAGGCGCCGAGGAAACGGAAGAGGAGGTGGTGACTGAAAGTAGGTCCCTTGCCCGTAACTGGGCACATCCGGGCTGCCCTCGTCTGCCTGGGCTGGGGCCCAGAGGCAGCCCACGTGAGGTTGCTTCCCAAGGAGAGCCAGGGAGGGGCCCGCAGTGGGCTGTGGAGGAAAAACGACTTTGCCTTAAAAGTTGGGAAACTCTCTGGCACTGAGTCCCCTGGGATGTGGGCAAGACCGATCTATAGCCAGGCCATGCACGCTGTCAGTGGCAGGAAGGGGGGCTCCTGGAAATGACCTTCTGTCTCAGGGCTCTTTGCTCTGATTCTAAAGTTGGATCTCACATTTCTACTGAGGTCACTGGTCACTGAGATCCTCCATCGTCTCTGGCTCAGGAGCAGATCTGAGAGCAGAGATCAGGGGCTGGTGCACTCACTAGCTCATCTGAATCTCACACGGCCCAGGGACATGAGGCCTGAGGAAACGAAGCCGGAGGAAGTGTATAATGCTACCCGTGGTCAGTGCCAGACAGGGAGAAACGACCTAGGCCCTCTGGCTGGAGCCTGCCTTGCTGAGGCACTTGTATCCGAGGGGTTAAGAACACGGACTCGGGAAGCAAACCAGCCGAGGGTTGAGCCCAGGCTTCTCCACAACAGCTCGCTTCCGTCCTCTGAGCCTCAGCTTCCTCTTCTACATGGGGTGATGAAGATGGTAGACTCGTCCCAAGGATGTCTGGGATTTTATGAGACAAAGCATGATGGCACTTGGCCCGGCGCTTGGCAGAGGATGCATCCAGTACAGGATGACTGAAATAAAAAATAAAGCAGCACAAGGAAAAGGCCCCATTAAGCTCTCATCCTGAGGGAATAACTAACAGATCTTTAGCTGTAGCTGGGCACAGAGTTTTTGTTGGAGCAGAGGGGCCTCTACTGAGTCATGTTCCTTCCCTCCTCCACGCCCACCTCATCCGGTGTTTACCAGACACTCTATTGTCCGGCGTGGTCTGGGGCTCCTCTCCCTTTCCTTTACAGTCACTTAAGTCTGTTTTGTTGGGTCTCACAGTTCCCTGGCTCCATGACAACAGCCATTCTAGAAAGTCTATTCTAGAATCCAGAAATGCCTCATTGTGATTATTTAACCGAGCTTGGAACACAATGGGGGCTTCAATCCTCAGGAAGCCATATGGCATCTGGTGTTTCTTGGTCCCAGACCAGCTCCACAAAACGTGCCTGAATTTGACCTTGACCTTGGACTGAGTCTCTAATCCCCAGACTAACTGAGCCAGCTGCTCCCCTACATGAGGATTACTAAACTCAGTGTAAGAGCAGAAAGGACTCAGGGTGGCCTAAGCCCAGAGTGGGGTCCACAGCCAAGGACCATCAGCCCAAAGATCTGTCTGGATAGGCTTGGGTGGATGCGGTCACCTGGGTGGTGCTAACTCCATGCCCTTGCACCCTACCAGACCCCTGCCAGAACCACCACTGCAAACACGGCAAGGTGTGCGAGCTGGATGAGAACAACACCCCCATGTGCGTGTGCCAGGACCCCACCAGCTGCCCTGCCCCCATCGGCGAGTTTGAGAAGGTGAGGGCTGAGGGCCAGGGCCAGGGGGTTGGTGACTGGATCCTTCAGAACAAAGCGTCTGCCCAGAAGGCTGCTGGATTGGGCTTGGGCTTCTACGGGGCTCCGGTCTCAGAAGCCCCCTTGCTAGATCTGGTCATAGCAGGAAAGTGGAGATGAGTCAGAGGTGAGGCTTTAACTGACACTGGATCTCTCCAGAAACCAGCAAGAATTTACTCAGCACCATCAGGTTCCAAGCCCGATGCCAAGAGAGTACAGCTGAGATAGGAGTAGGGGCTTTCTCTACCTGAGGGCAGCTGAGCAAAGCATCAGGTCCAAACGTGTGGGTTGTGGGGGCAAACTGAAGGTTGACTTCAAGCCTTATCTCCATCACTTGTTAGCTGTGAGATCTTGGTGAAGTTGCTGACCTTTCCAAGTCTCAGTTTTCTCACATCTAAAGGGGATAAAAATAGTCCTTAACTCGTAGGACTGTTGTGAGGATTTTCAGATAATGCTTGGTACATAGTAAGAACCCAATACGTGCTACTTATTTTTTTATTATCTCTCAAACACGTCCATTCTATCTCCAATAGGACCCATCCATCCATCCCAGTAAACATTTTTTGAGTCCCCACTCATGCCGACTATTGTGCTAGTGGCTGTCTAGCTCAGGGCAGCAAATCTGGGGTGAGCATTATTCCCACAACCTCCTATCTGACTCCTCTGTCTTCAGTCTCTCCCCCAGACACCATAGCCTCGGGGCTCCAAATCTTATTTTATTTTATTTCTTTCTTTATTTATTTGTAGACAGAGTCTCGCTCTGTCACCTGGGCTAGAGTGCTGTGGTGTCAGCCTAGCTCAGCTCACAGCAACCTCAAACTCCTGGGCTCAAGCAATTCTCTTGCCTCAGCAACTCCAGTAGGTGGGACTATAGGCACACGCCACCACGCCCAGCTAATTTTTTTCTATTTTAGTAGAGACAGGGATGTCTCTCTTCCTCAGGTTGGTCTCGAACTCCTGAGATCAAGGAATCCTCCTGCCTCTGCCTCCTGGAGTGTTAGGATTACAGGCATGAGCCACCATGCCTGGCCAAAATCTTATTTTTAAATATTTATTTATTTAGGAGACAATTGTCTTGCTTTGTTGCCCAGGCTGGAGTGCAGTGGCAGGATCATAGGTCACAGCAGCCTCAAACTCCTGGCCACAAGCAATTCTCCAACCTCAGTCTCCTGAGTAGCTGGGACTACAGGTGTATGTAGCCACCATATGCGGCTAATTTTTAAAATTTTTTATAGAGATGGGGTCTCGCTTTGTTGCCCAGGCTGGTCTTGAACTCCTGACCTCAAACCATCCTTCCACCTTGGCCTCCCAAAGCACTGGGATTATAGGTGAGAGCCACTGCATCTGGCCTGGGCTCCAAATTTTAACATCACTGTTAACTCTTCCCTCCTCCTCACTTCCACCTCCACCCCCACATCCCACAGATCACCAGTGCCCACCAATCCTCCCTCTGCAGATATCTGTAAGCAGTGCTAAGTAAGTACGTCCAGGATGTTTAACACATCCTGTTCAACACAGGATGTTCCTCCTGGCTCAGCTACCTACTGCCACTGTCCTTGTCCAGCCCTCAGCATCTCTGCTTTGCCACCCCTATTTTCAGAGATTTACTGGGAAGACTCAAATAGCTCAGCATACAGCTGTGCTTACAGCTAAGGTTTATTAGCGTGACATATTCAAGATATACAGTGGGCCATGGGTGAACAGACACAGGGGGACTCTGGAGGGATCCATGTGGAGGCTTGCTTATTCTCTCCCTTCCGTGGGGTCACACAGAGCACACTCTTACCCCAGCTACAAAGATGCAGCCACATGAGAGTGATGTTTCTGCCCAGAGAAGCTCATTAGAGAATCAGCACCCACAGTTCTTACTGGGAGCTGTCCACATAGGCATCCTCTGCCTAGCACGCACCAAAATTCCAGACTCCCGGAAGGAGAGCAGATGTTCAGCATAACCAGATTGTTTGTAAAAGCAGACTAGGCACAGTGAGCCACCCTTATCAGGGAAAGATTTACAACCATGCAAGGAACAGTTTTCCAGCCAAGTTCCCAGACACCAGCCAAGGGCCAATCTGACAAGCAGGCCTTCTAAGGATAGCGATCCCAGGCCCGTTATATTAACTCTTCTTTGCACACTCTTGTCTTTTCCCCATCCCCATCTTCAACTCATTCTTCAAATATCTTCCACATTTGTTTTCCCATATCTCAGCCCTGACTCAGTCGTGCCTCTGCTCAGAGACCATCAGTGGCTCTTGGCATGGGCTGGACATTGGCCTGGGAGCCCAGAGAGTGGGTTCTTGTCCCAGCCTACCACGAACTCACTGCATGACCTTGGCTGGTCACATTCCTTGCTTGGCCCTCAGTGGCCCCATCTCTGAAAGGGGCAAGGGTGCTGGTACCAGTGAAGGGCTTCGGGAATGAAGGAGGAGGTGCTCTATGCTCTGCCAACAGGTGTGCAGCAACGACAACAAGACCTTCGACTCTTCCTGCCACTTCTTTGCCACAAAGTGCACCCTGGAGGGCACCAAGAAGGGCCACAAGCTCCACCTTGACTACATTGGGCCTTGCAAATGTGAGTGTCTCCTTGGGCCCTTCCAGACTCCCATCTCAGGGAGAGCTCTGAGCTGGCACTGATGCTGGCTCTGCCAACCCGTGCTGTATGATCTTGGGCACGTCTCTTCCCCTTTCCTGTTTATAAATCGAGGTGGCGGTCTATGAGTAGGTTCCTCTCAACTCTAAGTTCAGGACATCTTCCAGGGAAGGATGGAGCAATTATGAAAGTTTGAGGGAGGATTTCTGGAGCTTCTTACTAGCATCCAAGACACCTGCACTTTATTTCTCTGTGACGAAGCAGTTCTGCAAGGCTAACGCAATCTTTCCTGTGCTTCAAAACTGTAAAGCAAAAATGATGTCTGACCTGACCTACGATGCATTTTTTAAATGTTTGAAGTTGAATGCTTTGAAATAGGGGCAAGTATCTCCATTTCTTCTGGGCCCTGTTACTCAGCACTGTCATATCCTCAGCCTTTTACTCGATTACAATCCCATCTGCCCTCTGAAGACAGAGGATAGTCACCCTTTTCTAGAAACCTGGGAGTCAGGTGTTTGGGAGGGATGCCACGGTGTGAGCTGGCCTTTGTTAGTGATCCCAGCTGCAGACTCAGCTGGCCGAGGTGCCTCGTTTAGCATCCTCCCTGTCATTGAAAACACCCAAAGCCACGCTTGCTCCCCTCCAAGACAACACGCACATTGTGTGTTTTGTATGTTCTGGCATCAAATGGCATTGAGGAGAGCCACTCACCTGCCCCAGGTGTACAGGGTGCAGAAAGGTATATGAGGGGGCGGGACAGAGGTTCTCCTTGTGGTTCACCCCTTCTCCCAATTATGGGGCCCTGGGTATGAAATGAGAAGGTACAGACTAGGGAAGGAGGTTTGGGGGAGGAAACATTGGTAGGAAATTCTTGGGCAGTGAGACCAAGGAGTGTTCCAGGAAGCATCTGCTAAATGGCTTTGTTTTCCCCTGAGACATATTGCCCGCTCACTCCAACTCTGAGTGTTTCCATCACAGATATTCTCTTCCATGCCCCAGCTGATGATGAAGGTTGCCCCCCTCCCCAGAGGGGACTTTCCATGGTCCATAGATGGGGGAAGAACAGATCCGTGAGCCCCAGGGCAACCACACTGTCCTGGATGCTGGGAGGCCCTGACATTGTGGCCTTGAGCAAGTCCCTTCTCTCTACGTTGACCTCTAATATGTCCAATAAAAGGGGTGGACTTGGATGGAATCTTCAGATCCAACATTCTGGCATTCTAAGTTCCAAACACCAGGATGGAATCATTATCCCTAAGAAAGTTCTTGTGGTTAAGTATTCCTGATTCCTCTCCTCACCAACCCCCACCAAGCTGGGCCAGTGGATAGATGTGGTTCCTCAGCCTCCCAGTTTCAAACACCTGCCAGTGGTTGACATCACCAGAGTGGGTCCAGCCTCCGCTAGGGTCACACCTGGGGCCCAGCACCCAGAAAGGTGCCGGAGCCACTGGGCAGACCAGATCAAGATCAAGGCTGAGGAAGCAGCAGTCGTACCTTTGCATTTTCCATTTTCAGCCCATCCTTCCCCATATACAGTATCCTTTGCTCATTGTCCTGTGAAGAAACTATGGCCCAGAGAGGTCAAGCCACTGTGCCACGGTCACTGACGGAAGTGGTGTGGGTGGAGGTCCTGGGGAGGGCGGAGGACCCAGGGAGCATGTCGGCTCTCGGCAGAGAGAGGTAGGATCTGTGCTGACCACCCTTGTGTTTGGGCCCTAGACATCCCCCCCTGCCTGGACTCTGAGCTGACTGAATTCCCCCTGCGCATGCGGGACTGGCTCAAGAATGTCCTGGTCACCCTGTATGAGAGGGATGAGGACAACAACCTTCTGACCGAGAAGCAGAAGCTGCGAGTAAGTGGTCTCTTTCCAGCCTGTCCCGGAGCGTCTGCCTGGCCCTGCTGGTCCCACACGGGCTGATCCAGTCCCATTCCTGGAACTAGGTCCCCAGCTGTAAGCCGGCATCCTACCTGGAGATTGTGTTTACCCCTGGGCACGGGGACACATACTTCTCC
Source organism: Avahi laniger (assembly GCA_963575035.1). Classification (NCBI taxonomy): domain Eukaryota; kingdom Metazoa; phylum Chordata; class Mammalia; order Primates; family Indriidae; genus Avahi; species Avahi laniger. The sequence goes on from CAUYSK010001162.1 coordinate 23,444, forward strand.
TAGCTGCCTTTGGAGGCTTGTAGTGCACACTGGCATCTTAAAGGCCCTGAGAAGTCCTGTAGTAAAGAGACCTGCTAGCTTTCTTTAGCCCAATGTTAAACAAAAGTGACACAAACAGCCCTATTTCTTTTTCTTTCTGAGTCTATGGATCTTAAACTTTAATGGGCATATCAAGCCCCCCAACATGCTGGTAAAATGCAGATTCCTCAGCCCTGTCTCAGGCCTACTCAAACAATGTTTCTACAAGGCCCAGAAAGCTGCATTTGAACACACTCCCCAGGTGATCTGGGTGTGGGTAGCTCTGTGTGAACCCTTCGAGATAATCCCAGGCCTCCACTCCGTGAATGAGATGCTGGTATCTGTCACGCGATCTTTGGCCCTAGCTGGTCTCCGTCTGCTCTGGCCTCCTGTCAGAGGTGGGAGGGGTCCCAGCTGGCCCGGACAGTCTCCCCTGGACCCTTCGTCACACACTGTCCCCACTCCCGCAGGTGAAGAAGATCCATGAGAATGAGAAGCGCCTGGAGGCTGGGGACCACCCCGTGGAGCTGCTGGCCCGGGACTTCGAGAAGAACTACAACATGTACATCTTCCCGGTGCACTGGCAGTTCGGCCAGCTGGACCAGCACCCCATCGATGGGTAAGCCCCTAGACCCTGGCGCAGACAGAGCCAGGCATCCAGGCTGGCAGGGGCCCTAGCCATGGCCAGAAAGCCTCTGCACAGCCTCTGCTGCACCCCGTCCTGGGCCACAGTTGGCCTGGGGGTTGGGAGAGAAGGAACCAGCATCCAGAGAAAGGATGCAGACCCGGGAGGAAGAAAGCAGTGAGACGCTCTCTCATGCCAGAGGCGGAAGTCACTGGGAACTGAACGTTCCTCCTTGATCTCGCGCGTCCTGATTCTTGAGTTCCCAACAGTGAGGGTGACTGAGTGAGAAAGTAGTGCCAGGCTCCAAGGGGTAGCAGAGGCCAAGGTGGGGGCAACCACATGCTCACTGTCCTTCAGCAGAATGCCCAGGAGCAGAGCTGCCATCCGGCAGTGTCTAAGCCTCATCCTAAGGCCTGAGATCAACAGGGCCCGACTGACCCCGGACAGTTCCTGAAAAATTCAGAATCGACCCATCCATACTCGTTTGCAGTCCTTGCCCCTGTCCAGCTGAGTTAGGAGTGCTGTGCAGCTGCCCTGCAGACCAGGCAGGCGGTTGGTCAGTTATCAAATGCCTATCGAGTGTTCATTATGTGCCCGGCACTATGCTAGACAGGGAATTGAACAGCAATCGGGGCTGACACAGTTCTTGTACCCATGGAGCTCACAGTCTGTGTTCTTTCCCGTCACCACCTTCTGACTTTCTCTTATGGTGATGGTGATGAGGGTAAGTAGCCCTGCTCAGCCCCAACTGGAGCGAGCCACGCCTGCACTTCCTGGAGCCTTTTTAACTTTTTCCTTCAATTTTGAGAAGCGGAGCATCACACAGAGGGGAAAGAATGGGCCGCCCTACTCACATACTCAGGGGAGCTCCTCTCTGGGATGCTCACCTCTCACTCTGTCCAGCCTGGGTGCCTGGAGCCCGCCCACCGTCCCGGCCATCCCAGGTTGCTGGGGTCTCCTGAGCTCTGGGAAGCTCCTGGCTGCTTCTCTCCCAGGCTCTTGCCATGGCTGGGATTCAACTGAGTCACTCACTGTGGTCAGGAGGGGAAAAGTCAGGAGGAACATCTGGAGCTCAGGCTGAGCGGCTGGATCCCACTGCACCAGAGGAGCATGGGTGGGGGAGGTTTCCAGATGGGGCCACAAGGACTGAGCACCGGGGAAAGCGCTGCCTGGCTGAGGGGATCCACTGCCCGCTCCTCTCCTCCCAGAGCTGTGGGTGGCCCTGCCTGTACCCCTGCCCCTCCCTGGGCCCCAGTTTTCTCCCCAGTACAATAAACGGTGGGGGGAGAGTGTTCCTACCAGTTCGAACATGGCGCGATTCCTTCCGTGAGTTGGATGGGGCTGGGAGGTCTGGAGGTTAGAAAGAAAATTGGAATCACATTGTTCCCTGGAGACCCTTGCAGGGAAGTGTTTCGGGGACAACTTAGTTGGGGCCTCTGGGGAACAAAGAAAAAAAAATCATATACTTGCTCTAGAGTCAAGGCCAGCAGGGAAATAGGGATGGACAACGGGAGAGCAATCAGAAGGGCCTCCCTCTGACATTGCCTGATGCACAACTGGAGCTTGGCCAGGAAGGTTAGAGACCCTCGCTGCCAACCCGGCCCCTTCCCACACCCTTCCCCAGAAGTCTGCACCATCACCAGATTGGCGGGTCTCTTTTTAGACCCTTGTCTAGGCATTTACAGTTGCATAAATGTGTGTCCATAGAAAACCTAGTGTTGTTTCATACCAGATTTTGATCTACCAAAGCAGAGCGCTGAATATTTTGACTTTAAGTTTCTCAGCCAATTAGGAAACAATCAAATGCACCAAGAGACCTTTGTTACTGAGTCCCTAAGATCTCAGAACTGGAAGGACCCTTAGAAATTATGGCCGACTCCACCTCCTCTCTGACGGAGGGAGAAACTGAGGCTCAGACTGGGGCAGTGCTGTGCTCTGAGTCCCAGAGCCGGTCACTGGCAGAGCTGGGGGTAGCCCAGGATCCTGGCTTCCTGTCCCGCTATAAACGTCCTTCCCTCCATGTGCAGGGCAGGCTAACTCCCCCGCTGCCGCCCCAGGCTGGGGTCTGGGGCTTTCCCACGCCTCAGGTCCTCCCCCGCCTCTTCCCCTGCAGGTACCTGTCCCACACCGAGCTGGCCCCACTGCGTGCTCCCCTCATCCCCATGGAGCACTGCACCACCAGGTTTTTCGAGACCTGTGACCTGGACAATGACAAGTACATTGCCCTGGACGAGTGGGCCGGCTGCTTCGGCATCAAGGAGCGTGAGTATCTGAACAGGGCAGCAAGGGCGCGGCAGCAGCGCTGCTCCGGGGTGGCGGGTTGTCCGCCCCTCCTCTGCGTGTCTGTCCTCTCTGCCCGTCTCCGCTCTCTGTGACTTTGACTCCCGTCGCTCTTCCTGTCTGGGTTGGCCTCAGTCTCGGGCATCTTCCTGATCCTTCTCTGTCCATCTGATCGTCTCTCTCTCTTTCTCTTCCTCAAGCATTAGCACTCGCTCTGTGCCAAATGCTATTTTGGGAACTGGCAGGCATGTGGACGGGAAACAGGAAGCGTGACCTGGCAGCGTGTGTGAGAGACAGGGACAGGCCAGAGACAGGGAGACCACCGACTTCCTGGGTGACCTCGGGCGGGTCACCTGGCCCCCTGCCCGGGGTGGGGGGTGGGGGGGATGTGTGGGGGAGGTGGGAAATGCATCTTCATCCACACAGGGCCTCGTGTTTAACTCTGCTGTCTTTCCTTGATTTGCAGAGGACATCGACAAGGATCTCGTGATCTAAATCCACGCCTCCTTCCGCAGTGCCGGATCCTCTCTCTTTGACCCTCCCCTTCCTGTTTCCCCCAAAGTTTAAAATGTTTGGATGGTTTGTTGTTCTGCCTGGGGACAAGGTGCTAACATAGATTTAAACGAATACATTAACGGTGCTAAAAATAGAAATTCTAACCCAAGTCATGACATTCTTAGCTGTAACTTGACTATCGACGTCTTTTGCTCACTCATTAATGGTTCCATTTTTCTCTTGTCATCTGCGGTCTTGCCCACTGTCTTGCTGGGACGGGGTGGAGACGGATCTGCTCTGGTCCACCCTAAGCACACGTTGCGTCTTCAGATTTTCTCTCTATTATTCTGTTTGAGACTAATACTCGCCAAGCCAGACTTTGTGTTAATTTTATTTAAGGGTATTAGCTGCCCGTGGGTCTTCCCCAGGTGGTGGCCCGGAGGTGGGCAAAGGGAAGTAACAGACACATGATGTTGGAGGGATGTTTCAGGGGCTAGAGGACCAGTGGTGGGAGAAATCCCTGCAGAACCCACCAACCAGAACCCGGTTGGCCTGGGGCTGCAACGGAGAGAAAGATTCCGGGGCCATGTTACAGAAATTTATCAATTCTCACATAAACCCAGTTCCTCACCATTTCCTCCTTCACCTTTCAGTTCAGTTTCTTTTCACATTAAGCTGTTCGTTCCCTCTGGGCCCATGTTCATATCCTATGGGGCTTCTCCTCTCCTTACCTTCGGAGATTCAGGCTTCTTCTCTCAGGGGCTTCGGGACTGGGAGGCTGTTTCAGCCAGGAAGGCCAAAATCAAGAGTGACATATAGAAAGTTCTATCATAGAAAAAGTGGAGTTGGTGAATTGGTTGTTTCTCCCCCCCGCCCCACATTTGGATGCTTTTCATAAGGTTTCTAGCATGTTCCTCCTTTTCTCTTCCCCCCTGCCCTGCTTTTTTCTTTTATTAATCAAGAGAAACTTCAAAGTCAATGGGATGGTCGGATCTCACAGGCTGAGAACTCGTTCACCTCCAAGCATTTCATGAAAAAGCTGCTTCTTATTAATCATACAAACTCTCGCCATGGTGTGAAAGTTTGACAAATCTTTCAAAATAAAAAGTAATGACTTAGAAACTGCCTTCCTGGGTGATTTTGCATGTGTCTTAGTGTTAATCACTTTATTTCCCTGACACACAGACACATGGCATCCGTGTCTACAGGTGACTGCACAAATGCAAACCTTCACAAACACACTATTGCGCTTTTATACGCACACCTGTCCACACACGGAGACATTCGTAGGCAGGGAACGTATGGTTCCTAAAAGCACTGACTGAGTTGTTTCAATTTAATGACTCGTGGTCTGACCCTTTTCATTATTCCACTCCATTATCAGCACCAGGCTAAGCAACCATCGACTGTCACTAACAATACATTTATTCATTCATTAATTCATCCACCAAATATTTATGACGTATCTACTCTATACTAGGTCCCATGCTAAGCCCTAGAGACACAGCTGTGGCTAAGCAGACAAAGCATTTGTTCTTTTGGAGTTTATAATGCAGTGAGGGATACTTTAAATAGTCACACAACAAATTATAAATTATAAGATGTCACAGGTGCAACGAGAGGAGGGTATGAGAGACCCTGAGTGTAACAGGACACAGCATCATTCTCGTGTTACACTGTTCCAGAGAGTAGCCACTACCCACGTGTAACTATTTAGATTTAAATTCACATTAATTCAAATTTAAAATGCAGTTCCGCAATCATACTAGCAATATTTCAAGTGTTTGATAGCCCCACAGGGCTAGTGGTTACCCTGTTGAACAGAAACAGATCTAGAACATTTTCATCACCATGGAAGGTAATGTTGGACATTGCTCTTCTAGGTCAAAAGTCCACAGAGCACTTTTTAAAGCTCATGCATCCTCATCACGCTAGTGTGATATTTTGGGCTGGTGTTCCAAGACTCCCCTTAGAGATGGAGAAACAGGCCCAAGGAGTATGTTCAGTTGCAGTGGGCCACATAGCTGGGTCTTCGGGTGTGGAGCCTAGAGGTTGTTTTTTCCCTCCTTTTTATTTTAAACTATTTTAAGATTAATAAAATAATACAGACAGGGCGCGGTGGCTCACGCCTATAATCGTAGCTCTCTGGGAGGCCGAGGCAGGCAGATTGTTTGAGCTCAGGAGTTCAAAACCACCCTGAGCAAGAGCGAGACCCCATCTCTACTAAAATTAGAAAGAAATTAATTGGACAACTAAAAATATATAGAAAAAATTAGCCGGGCATGGTGGTGCATGCCTGTAGTCCCAGCTACTCGGGAGGCTGAGGCAGGAGGATC
>CAUYSK010001164.1:0-22750 GCA_963575035.1 Avahi laniger
GCAATACTCACTCTATGACCTTCCTCCTCCACCGCTTGTTGTCACTGGGGTGGTGACGATAGGTGCCGTAGTCAAAGAGCGAGTCCATGGGCGCTTTCTTGGGCCCAGGCACCACCGAGGACTCATACAGCGTGGACTCCAGCAGGTCGATGGGGTTGGGCACCCCCTTACGGAAGGCACCCTGGAACTTCATGCGCAGGTTTGCTCGCCCATCGCCTGGGCCGCTGGGGCGACCAGCATCGGCTGGTGGTGAAGGAGAGCCATCCTCCCCCTCAAACAGATTGGCCAGGGAGGAGAGGGGGAAGGCCTCCCCGCCGGGGGTGCTGCTCTCGTCCCCAGGGGGCTCGGCCGCCTCCCCAGGCCCCGCGTGGGGGCCTTCGCTGGGATCCGCCATGCCCGTCCGCGCTGCTCAGCCTGCAAGGGAACGAGAGGGAGTCAGGCAGAGCCCAGCCAGTGGTGGGGACTCCAGGAAGCCCCCTCCCACGTGGACAAGCAGCACGGCTGCCAGCTGCTTCAAAGCCGCCGTTGTAATGACAGGGGCGCAGGGTGGCCACTCCCAGATGTGGTTGGCCGCCAGCCCCGGGCGGGAGCTGCAACAGGGGCCTCTTTCAGGAACGTGGAAATACAAGTTGGCCTTGGGTCCAGCTACCCTGGGCATCAGCGGGAGAAGGACGGGCCTCAGAGTCACACTGGGACCCCAACCCTGGAGCCCAAGGCCTATGGCTGACCCACCAAGCTAGCTTTGGAGCCCCACAGAGCAGGGTTCAAATCCAGGTCCCACACTTAGCCACTGCATGATGTTGGCCAAGTTGACATTTCACAGCCTCAGTTTCCCCATCTGTAAAATGGGGATGTCTAATCCTCATGGGGAAAACTAGCAGAGAACACGCATTACTGTGGCCCATGTGGCGCCTGGCACATAGTAAGCACCTACCAAAGCAGAACCACTGACCGTGTGCTCCAGGCACAGGAGGTGCTGAGAAACACACATGAACCTATTGGGTCCTCAATTTCCTCATCTAACACCATCAGTATGACCCCCACTTTACAGAACAGGAAACTGAGGCTCCAGGACTTCAGCGGATTTCAGGCAGTGTACAAACTCTGCTCCCCAATGCAAAGGGCCGGTCCCTTCCCTCCCTTCTTTGCCTGGTTAACTCCTACCCACCTTGTGCCAGCTCAATTGTCCCTTCCTCCAGGAAGCCCTCCCTGACCCTCCCATGCTCACTGTCGGCCTCCACGCTGCTCTCCTGGGAGGTTTTACCCCAGTTGTTCCGGGCAGAGGTCATTCCCAGGCTGTGAGCACTGGGACACCAGGAGGTAGCGAACCCATCTGTCTTGTTCACCCCTGAGTCCCCGACACCTAGACGGGTGCCACGTGAACACACAAGCTTATGACAAAAGTGTCACTGGCTCCCATTTGTCAGGTGAGGAAACTGGGCTTCAAGAGGGGCAGTCACACAGCTTGTGGGGAGCAGAGCTGGACTTAAAGCAGGTCTCTCTGGCTCCCAGGCACCAGGCTCAGCCGGGCCCAAGGGCGCGGGAGAGGCCAGGCCCCGCCAGCTGGCCCCGGTACCCTGCCCTCTGCCGCACACTGCCGGCGGGTGGGGCTGGGCACCGACGGCAAGTTTCCTGGAACTCTGACCACCCCTCCCAGGAGGCCGGGGCACATCTGAAAAGCCCTCTCTTGTGTGTCTCCCGCTCCCTGCCTGACACACGTGTAGAACAAATAAACTGGTTCCCACCTTGTTTGTTCTGTGGCCGCCAGGAGGGAAGGCTTGGACCACAGAGGCGGGGACACCGCCAGAGGCCGCCCTTGGCGGGTGCAACAGAACAGAGGATCAGAGCTCCTGCAGGGGCCGGCTCCCCTCTGGACACCAGTGGGGAGGGAGAGCCTGGACTTTGGAGGCCTTCGGGCCTGGGTTCTGATCCCAGCTCTGCTATTTACATGTCGTGTGACCTTAGCCAAGTCACTCGAGCTCCCCGAGCCTCCGTTTCCTCCTCTGTAAAATGGGTGCAATTGCAGTAGCTTCTTCATCAGTTGCAGGGAGTGGTAAATGAGAGCACACACATCCAGGGCTGCCCCTGGGATGAGACGGGGGGCTGTCAGTTATCACAACCCAGGGAGGAAGGAAAGGCTAGGAGCACAGCTTCCGAAATCAGACAGACCCGGTTGCTCTCTTGGCCCTGGTCATTAGCAGCTGTGTGACCTCGTGCAAATCACTTCTCTCTGGGCCTCGGTTTTCCCATCTGCAAAACTGGGGTGACCACGCCTCCTCCTAGGGTCCTCAGGTATGTGAGGCAGCCACTCAGTGCAAGCGCCTACTAGGACCTCTGGGGACATCAGGTCCCGTCCATCTGCCGGGTAGGGGAGGGAGACCGGGATCCTCTCGGCCCTTCACGGCTGCCACGTGAACGTGGGCTTGGCTTTGCAGGGATGGGGTGCACAGTGACTGCGGGGGCCCGGGCACGGAGGGAGCAGATTAGGCTCTCCGAGCCACAGCCCCGCTTGCCTCACTGGGGACCCTGAGGCTGGGGGAGAAGAGACGTCGGGAACCACCATGGCACACCTCAGGGGCTAATGGAACACCCCCCACCTAGGGGGGTCCCAAGGCCAGAGAAGGAAGCCGGGAGGTCCCTCCCCCCACGCCTGCACCTCCTCCCCTAAGGAACCCCAACCTGATGGCATCCCAGCTTTGGGGGGCTCCAAACTGGCAGGGTCTGGAGTCAGCCAGCCCTGGGTTCAAATCCCCGTTTGGCCACTTGCAATCTCATTGGCTGCTGCGTAGCCTTGAGCAAGTTACATAGAGATCGTGGTTAGCATTCTAATGAGGATAAATAATAATTATGAAATAAGTCGCCATAATCACCACGACCGTGTAGCTCGGACCGTGCCAGGCACAGGGCTAAGTGCTTTGCCCACACCTGCTCGTCCGGTCCTCGTGCGGACTCTAGCCAGGGGTTCTCCAGGGGGCTGGTTCCGACCAACAGGGACACCTGACATCTGATAACACGTTTGCTTGTCACAACCATATGGGGAAGAGAGAGAGCTGCCAGCACCTAGTAGGTCAGGGCCAGGGGATGCCGCCAAACATCCTACAAGGCACAGGACAGCCCCGCACTGCAAAGAATGATCCAGCCCCAAATGGCCGTAAGGCTGAAGTCGAGAAATCTTGCCCTGGAGGTGGGTACTACCATCATTCCCATTTTACAGATGAGGAAACTGAGGCTCAGAGAGGGTGAGTGACTTGCCTGAGGTCACAGGTTAGCGACAGAGGAGGATTCAAATTCAGGCAGTCGGCTGTAGAGCCCAGGCTACCTGGGCTGTTGACTGCGTGTGTTCTGGGGGCCACGTACCACGCCCAGCCCTTGCGGCGTCTCGTTCAGGCTTCACGACCACGCTGCAGGTAAGAATTATTACCATCGACCCATTCCAATCTCTCCGAGCCGCAGTTTCTCGACCTGTAAAATGGGAGCTGCAGTGATAGCCCCTGCCTGGTGGGGCCTCAGTGAGATAAGGCAGGTCAGGCGTCCCGTGGGCAGCCAGTACACACTTGATAAATACCGGCTCTCGTCATGTTTAAGCATCGCCACCACCACGATTTGGTCCTGACTTCGCTGTCCTCCCACCCCCCTACACATAGTAGGACTACAGCCTGGCATCTTATAGCCACGCTGAAACCCGCCAGGCCCCCCAGCCTGTCCCTGATCTAATCCCCAGGGACATGGTGAGCAAAGCGAGGCTATTGCTCCCGTTTTACAGCTAAGCAAACTGAGGCTCCAAGAGGCCACCTAGGGAGCAAATGATCTTGAAGAGAGTCTCTGGACTCCTAAGCCCGGGCTCCTTTCACATCACGCCACCCAAGAATGTGTACACACCGGCTTGCATGTATACACACGTGTACACATGCGTACACACACACACACACGCACACAGCCAGCTCCACTGCTCTGTGGCAATCCCCTCTGCAAACACTGCCCTGTTCTCTGTGGTTGGGGAAAGAGTTCACTCCCTGTTCTAATTTGCCCCAAGGCTGTTATTACACATTCCACGCTCACGCCAGGCCTAGGAGGGAAGGCGGGGCGCAGGTGGGGAGAGGGCGCTGAGCCGGGCGAGTCCCCGGGTGTCTCCTCCGACGTGCCTGTTGCGTTTGTTCCTGCCTTTCTCCGTGCATGCGCATGCGTGTGCTGTGCCCACCGCGAGCGGGCGTGGGGACCCTCCACGCCACGCGCTCACAGATACCTCCCACCACGCGAGTGCCCCTGTGGCGGGCAGCTCCCGCTGGCACCAGGCGGCCTTAGGGGCGCAACCAAGGACGTTCACGCGTGACTGTGACCATCCCCACGAGAACAGCTTCACAGCTGCGCCCACTCAGAGCAGCGGTTTTCAAACGTCTTTGTTTCAAGCCTCCGAAACTGTTTTTCTGAATATATATACACACACACCAGGCTGCGGTCCGCACAGACGGTGGTTGTGGCAGGGTGGCGACAAGCCGGTCTGAATCTCGGGCCCAAGGAGCAGGAGTGGAAACCAGTCATCTACTCGTTCATCCCACGAACGCTTGCTGAGCGCCTGCTGTGTGCCAGGCAGCGTAGCGTGCTAGGTACTGCGGACACGCGGCGACGAAACGGATAGAAACCCCTCCTGGCTGGCCTTCCGGTGGGGAACAGCACAGACAAGACGAACCAAGGAGCAGGTCACGTCCAGTGGCGTTAGGACCCATGCAGACCAGAAGGGCTCAGGAGTGGCCGAGTGAGGCGTGCTGGGGTCCTCGGTGGGTCAAGAGACACAGACAGGGCTGAGCCGGGGTCACCAAGCCTGCTCTGCCCTGGACACAGGTCCCAGGCTTCCGGGAACACAGTCAAAGGTCCTGTATTCTGTTCTCAGGGCCCCCAGAGCCGGCAGGGCTAGAAACTGTGCAACTTGACATCAGACGCCCAGAGGGCTGATCCCAGACCCACTGCTCATTAGCTGGGTGAGCTTGAGCAAGTGACTCAGCCTCTCTGAGCTTCACTTGCCTCACCTGAGCCCTGAGCTCCTAACAGGATTGTCACGAGTGTATCAGCTGAGGCAAAACTGGGCACAGGGCAAGCCCCCGATAAAGTACGAACGGCATGACAGGTGGCTTCTCTCTAGAATCCCGGATGCGACGGAGGAGGAGGTCTCAGGCTCCATCCCCTACCCCCGCTCGTGAAGGGTGGGAGAAGGGCCCCTGCTCGGGGTCACCTGGGGCTCCGCCTGACCTCATGGAAACCCCGGCACGCTGTCAAATCCCACCCTCCTGATTACGTGACCGAGGAAAGCGGCTTAAACCTGGGGACAAGTCTGGGCGTGCAGGGCTGCTCTACCCCGCCGGGAAGGATTTCAGGGAGCTGCTTTCTGCGGTTCCCTCCGTTCTGGGATGAATTCACTCCAACAGGCATCTGTTGAGCGCCACCTGTTTGCAGGACACCGGGGGAGACATAGCAGAGTGGAATCTCTGCAGTCTAGGAGGCAAGGCAGACGGCTGTTCCCGCTGCCCGGAGTGCCCTTCCTTCACGGGCTGGTCCCCTCCCCCCAGGTCTCATCCTACAGGGCACGTCCCTGGGAGCCCCCCAGGCCCCCAGTCTAAACAGCTGCCTCAGAGCAACGCGTGCCTCCCTTTAAGACACTCTCATGATTAAACTTTTACATCCACTTATTCTTTTTTAGTTCCATGAGGTCGGGACTACTTTGTGTCCCCCGTGTCCCCAGCAGTTAGCATCGTGCAGAGCCAGAGGGCACGTCAGTGGATATTCGTTCTCTCAGACTATACGACCAAGGACCTCTTAAGTTCTGGGAGGGTGCGGACGGGGGGTGGTGAAGCGGCAGGAATCCCGAAGGGACAGGGAGAGGCTGCGAGGAGGCGCGATTTGGAACCAGAGAGAGGACAGAGGAGGCCGCGAGGATGGAGGCAGAAAGGAGGGAAAGTGGGGTGCTGGGCGGCGCGGGGTGAAGACGTGGAGGCGGCAGCCCCGGGGGGAGGGGCTCCCAGACAGACCCAGCGCGCGCCCTCCCCCTCCCAGGGCTCGTGGCCAACCTGTGGGCCCCCACTTCCTGCCGTACCCCCGAATAAGCCAGCGGTGAGTGCCGGCCATTCCAGGTCACTCTCGGAGGGGCCAAGCGGGCAGGGAAGGGACTTGGAGGACGAGGGCCCCAGGTCTGCCGGTGCTGGAGAGAAAGTACCAGACGCATCCAACCCCCGCCTTCCAGGAGAGGAAACCGAGGCTCAGAGAAGCAAAGTCACCCATCCTGGGGTTGCCCTGCTCCAGAGAGCGGCAAGCCGGATTAGAACCTGTGTGTCCCCAGGACCTGTGCCTCTGACGGGCACCTTGCAAGGACCAGGGGACCCTGGGAGGGCAGGGCGGGAGGAGGGGCTGGGAGAAAACTGGTGTGGGGGAGGGGGACAGCGGGCACTGCCATCCTTGCAGACGGTCCTCCAATTCACCAGCTGTGTGACCCTGAGCAAGTCACCACCTGGCCTTCCTGTGCCTCAGTTTCCTCACCTGTAAGATGGCAACGATTGTAGCACCTACCCCAGGGGACCGTCATGAGGGTTAAATGAGATAAAGTGTGCAAAACACTAAGCCCCGCACCCAGCATGGAGCACGCGCTCAGTAAGAGATGGCTGCTGTTGGCACCGTCATCACCGGTGTATTATTAGTGTCTTCAGCGGACGGAGGGACAAAATAACCGAGGGCCAGGGAAGGCACGTGACTGCCAGCAAAGGCCGAGTGGCTGGACCCACACCCTGGGAGGTGGACTCTGGCAGCCACCGCGGAGCAGCCGCTGGGAGCTCAGCGCCTTGGCTTGGCGAAGCCTGCAGCCTGCCAGGCTACCCACGGCTCCCGGGCCCCTGGCAGGAGGCAGCAGGGACACCACGCCAGGCCCAGCACCTTCCCCGGCCAGCCCGTATTTACCTCGCAGGTCTCGGCCCAACCCGCTTCCTGTTTGCCGCACAGTGGCTGCCTGTCCGGGGCAGACAGAGCCCCAGTGTCCTGCCGGGTCCCCCCCACACAGGAGGGTGACCCCTCATGCTAGCATCACCGAGGCAGGGCAGGGCTGGGGTGACTCACCGGGCCCCAGCATGGCCACCGCGGTCACTTAGTCGCTCTGCGAGCCCGTTGGCTGGAGGGATGCCCACGGCGCACACAAGCACCCTCTGAGCTTCCACGGGGACCGATTCATTTCCCAGGGTCCCCCGCCCTGGGGTGGGAGCCACCGGGAGGCAGAGTGGCTTAACGGTTAAGAGCACGCAGCATGCAGACACCAAAGGCCACGTATTGTAGGATTCCGTGTATATGAAATGCCCAGAACAGGCAAACCTGAGACAGAAAGCCGATCAGTTGTCGGAGGAGGAGGGTGGGGACTGCTAATGGGTAGTGGCGATGGCTGTGCAACTCCGAGTGCGCCAGGAAACCACTGAACTGTAGGCTCCCAAAAGCTGAGTTGTGTGGCATGCAAATTACATGTCAATAACCCTTCCAGGCTTGGTGACCATGGAGGAGCTGCCTCGCTCCCTGAGCCTCAGTTTCCTGGTTGCAACATGGGGCTGTCAGGAGGATTAAACACACGTACGGGGTTTAGCGCAGGGTCTGGAACCCCGCAGGAGCAACGAGGATATGAAGTCACCGTCCCAGGAGGCTCCAGGGCCTCTCCCCTCGCCTCCCCTCCCTCCCACGAGAGCACAGCCCCCAGAGTCCACCCGCTCGGACTCAGCCCTGCCCGGAGCACAGTGCTATCCGGCTCCGGCCCGGGAGAAGGGAGGGCCCCAAAACCTTAGGACCTCCTTCTCCCTGGCCCGGCCCCTCTCCTAGAGGACAGTCACAGCCCACAGAGAGCCCCAGAGCGGATTTTGTAGTTTTGGGACATCATCCAATCTGTGTTCTGCTCCCCACCTGCCACTCGCTGGCTGTACAGTCTTGAGCAAGTCATTTCTCCTCTCTGGGCCTCAGTTTCCTCATCTGTGAAATGGGGATAACAATTACTACCACCTAGGGGGGTTCACCTGTTTCGCTCCATAATTATTTAACATACTATGTATTCATGCTTTATTACTTTTTTTTTATTTTTTAGAGACAGGATCTTGCTCTGTTGTCCAGGCTGGAATAGAGTAGTGTGATCATAGCTCAAACTGCAGCCTCAAACTCCCAGGCTCAAGCGATCCTCTTCCCTCAGCCTCCCAAGTAGCTGGGACTATAGGCATGTGCCACCACACCCAGCTAACTTTTTAAATTTTTTCTAGAGATAGAGTCTCACTATGTTGCCGAAGGCTGGTCTCAAACTCTTGGCCTTAAGTGATTCTCCTGCCTCAGCCTCCCAAAGTGCTAGGATTTACAGGTATGAGCCACCACGCCCAGGCTTATGCTTTAAATTAAAAAATAAAATAACAGCTCCTACCCCAAAGGGCTGTCGCGAGGATTAAATGTGATAACTCGAGAGTTCAGCACAGTGCCCGGCTCATAGTAAGTGCTCAATAAACGGCAGTTGCTCTGTTATTGTCGTTAACATTCCCCCCAACGACAGCAGGGCGAGATGAGGCCCAGAGAGGTCAGGACAGAGCAGGTGCTGGAACCAGACTTCCTGGCTCCAAGGCCAGGGCTCATGGCTCCGTAGGAACCTCGTCTGCGGAAAAAGTTTTCTCATTTTCTCACCACCTCACTTCCACCTCTCGTCATCTCTGGAAGGCACTCAGGGCAGGGTCTGCTCCATTTTCCAGCGGGGAAACTGAGGCCCGGAGGGGACAGGATACCCACCCATCCATGTATACATTCCTCCGCCCCATTCCTAGGAGCAAAAGTCCCGAGTCTGCCAAATCGATGGAGGGGCAGACGCCCATGATGAACGGATTGGGCGGGAGTCGGGGAAGGGAGCCCGAGGCAGCAGGAAACCAGTCTGAGACCCTCTCCCTGCCCTAGCTCGCCTCCCCACCAGCCTGTGCCAACAGAAGGCCGCTGTCTCCGGGGCGACTGCTTGGAATTACGCCTACAGCTCAGGCCTGGATCCCACCGTCAGCAGGGACCTCTCCTCATCGGTACACTTGACCAGACCCTTCTACCTCTTTTTGATCCAAATAATAATGCTAGAAATTAGACAGTATTATTCCCACTCCCAGATGAATAAACTGAGTCCTGGGAGAAAGGAAGTAAGGGCGACATCTATCCAACACCCGCCACGTGCTGAGCACTTTCACATTAATCTCTCGTTTAAGGTAGGCTTTACGGTTAGCCCCATTTCACAGATGAGCAAACTGAGGCTCAGAGAGACCAAGAGGCCCAGCTGAGGTCACAACTCAACAGGAAGGGAATGTGGCTAGGATTCCGACCGTCTGCTTTTAAATCCATTTGAGTTCATCCCTTTGGGTCTGCAAAGCCCTCTCCCAGGGCCACCCTTCTGAACGCCGTGCCTTGGACTCAGCAGGGCACGGTGGCACTGTAGGGACGAGCTGGGAGGCTGCAGGCAGACAGCTGTGGAGTTTGAATCTTGGCTTTGCCACTTACTGTGTGACCCCAGGTGTATCACTTGACCTCTCTGAGCCTCCACTTCCTCCCCTCTAAAAGGGAGCTAATCCCAGCACCCACCGCTGGGTTCAGTGGTCACTGTCGGTATCAGAGCCTCAAAGCACTGCGTGTGGAATGATGTCACCTGGACGAAAGCCCTAGGACGGCAGGGACTCTCTTCTGTTCTGGTCACAGCTGAGTCCCTGATGCCTAGAACAGGGCCTGGCACACGGTAGCTGCTCGAGATATATTTGCTGAGTGAATGAATGCAGATGGAAGGCGTCAAAGACAAGCTCAGTCATTGTCCCCAGGGCAGACAGGTCTCCAAAGCTGAACCTCTGCCCAACTAATTTCCTCCCTCCTGTCCTTTAACAGAGCGTTTACTGAGCACCTACTATGTACAGGGCTCTCTGACCTATGAGACACAACACCTCCCATGGGGGTGACACCTATCCTGAGCCCATTTTGCAGATGAGAAAACTGAGGCTCAGCAAGACCAGGGCAGGCCGGGACTCGTCCAAGCACACTAGGTCTCAGAGCCGGAGCCTGTATCTGAGCAGGTGGCTTCTTCTGATGTCTCTGCCTTGCTGGTCCGCCTGTCCAATCCCTCATTCCTTCCTTCCTTCCTTCCCTCTATCCACAGTTATCCCTGAGCCCGTCCTCTGTGCCAAGGGGGAGGCAGGAGCGAACCAGACTGATGGGTCCCTGCCTGAGGTCAGCCAGTTCCCTGCCCACTGTCCCACCCTCACCTGCTGGGGTCGCCCCAGAGCCCACCGGGCCCACCGTCCACACGCACCCCGGGGGGGCTGCCGAGGAGGGTGGTCAGCTCTCCCAGGCAAGCGGGTGGAACCCAGGCTGCTCCACCCTCGTGGAAAACCAGGCGGCCGGTGAGACTGAGGGGCCCTTTGTGCAGGGCGCAGGCAGGGCGGGTGGGCGGAGGGGCAGCTCTCACTCACTACGCAAAGAAAAATAAGGATGTTCCCGCCTGTCTGTCCCCTGGGCCCTCACCTCCTCCCGCGGCCTGTCCAACACCCTGACCTCATCCAGAGGCCCGCGGGGGCCTGGCGTGATCTCGGGTGAGGAAACGCGCTCGGGGAGGTGGGGTCACCCGCCAGCAGCAGCCAGGGCCCGGGGCAGAGAGGGGAAGCCAGCAGGCAGGAAGAGGCTCAGCGGGGAGAAGGAAGTCGGAGTCACAGTGAAACTGAGGGTCACGTCCCTTCCCCTTTCCTCCTGTCCAGGGTACCACTCACGGGACCCGAGGGCACCCACGGCAGGGGGAGTCCAGGCCAGGGCAGGAGAGGCAGAGTGACCCAAATCCCCCTCGAGCTGGCAGAGCGCTGACCTCCAGCAAACCCCAGGTGGCAGCCCCCTGGATCAGAGAGGTTAAGCCATTTCCTGAGGTCACAGAGCGGCGAGTGGCAGAGCTGGGAGGTGCACTGAGGTGGGTCAGACTCCAAGATGGGTGAGTCCAGAGTCGCTTTCCAGGTACTAAGCTGACCACTGAGCTTTTCGGGGACCAGAGTCACTCAGATCTGGCTTCCAGGTCCAGCTCTGCCACGAGCCAGCTGGTAAGTGGCTTCCCTCTTTGTGTCTGTGTCTCAGTTTCCTCATCTGTAAAATGGGGCTCAGCATTCCTCCCACCCCTGCCCACCTCCAGTAGGGGTGAGGCTGGGACACCTCTGAAGTGACTGTCTGCTGACAGTTTTGGTTTTAAACTAAGCAATCCATGTTGTGCCGAAGACTGTCCACAACCACCCAGCAGGGCAGGCACTGTCATCGTGCCCATTGCACGGATGAGCAAACCGAGGCCAAAGGAGTAAGGGAACTTATCGGAAGCTGGGATTTGAAGCTGGGCAGCTGGGCCCTAGTTTCCAAGCATCAAATCAGGAAAGTAGGAAATGCTGATGGCTCCTGGCATTCAGTCAACACCCATAAATATTTTGCAGCTGAAAAAGCAGCAACCTTTGTCCAAATGCAAGCCCAGCTTTGCCCTACCTCCTGCCCACCCAGCTGGCGCAGAGGGGCCCTCAGAGGACAGCCTGGAGGAAAACATGCCCTGGCACAGGCTGGGGTGCGAGGGGGGCTGACCCTGGATGAGGAAACCCGGGCTTCGGAGCCCCATTTGTGCCTCGGATCAGCCTTGTAAAGTGGGAACTGGGAGCCCCTTTGACAGATGAGGAAACTGAGGCTCAGAGAGGCCAGGTGACTTCTCTAAGCTCCCCCAGAAAGGGAGCAGCGGGCGGAGGGTTTAAGCCCAGGTCTATCTGAGCGATTCAGGTTCTTATCTCTGTACTGCATAGTCTCTTCCCTATGACTCTCGGCACCCCAGGGAGGGTCCAGACAACCAGGGACAGGCCACCTTGAAAGTTAAGGGCATGAATTTTGGAATAGGACAGATGGATTCAGCTCCCAGCTCTGCCCTTTCCCAGCTGAGAGACCCTAGGCAAGTGACTTCGCCCTCCAGACCTCAGTCCCACCCTCTGAGAAATGGGTACAATAATCGTTTTGTATCCAAAGGCACTGAGAGTGCCCGGCCCGCAGTAAATCCTCGCTAAATGCTGGCTACCCCTGTAACGGCTGTGAATGCAGCCCGGGCTCGGCTGAAGCCAGACAGAACCTTGCACCGAGAGTTCGGAGCTCGCAGCTGCGCCCAGAACCACAAGCATCTCAAGAGATCTGAATTAATCTTTAACAGGCGAATTCCGCCCCAGATTGGTGATGTGGAGCGTTCCAGAGGGCCACTGGCACGACGGAAATGTTTCCTCGGCTCTCCAGACCCTATCGGTGACAAGAAAACGAGCTGTTACCCGGGTCCCTATAATGTGGACACGGGACCGGAGTGTCTTTCCCAGAGTTGATTCGGGGGAAACTGAGGCAGGCAGCAGGGTCAGTGACCTGTGAGGGGCACAGATGTCCACTTCATGGGGACCCCATCCCTGCAGGAACAGACAAAGGAGCTCAAAGGACTCGGGCCCTCTCAAAAGTATTTGCTCAGTCAACCGCGCAGGAGATACTGACTGAGCACCTACTACGTGCCGGGCAGGGAGGCCGAGTCTACACGTCCTTCCACCCCCCACCCCGGGGCCTGGACGACTTCCCCAGTCTGGGGACCAGGGGCTGCTCCTCTCCAATCTTCCCACTCTGCAGCCAGAAGGCTCTTTCCAGACCACACAAACAACCACATCCCTCCCAGCCTGGACTTTCAGGGTTTCTGGGTCCCACTTCGCCTCTGCCTGTCTGAGTCCTTGCCCTTCCTGTTCTCGGCTGCTCTGCAAAGCCCAGGCTCGCCCACCTGCCGACACGGAAGAGTCGCGTCTTGGCCGGTGCCGCTCCCTTCACCTGAGTGCCCTTTCCGCTGCTGGTGCGTTTATTCTCCAAGGCGCGGCTCAGACGCGGCTTGATCACGTCCTGCATCCTTCCTGGGTCTGCCCCCCTTCACTCAACAGCACAGATGACCGAGCGTCCACCGCACAGGTGGGGGTGCTGCCCCCCCCAAGGCCACAGCTGCACAAGACACAATCCCAGTCTCGGGGAGGGGCAGCCCTTCGTCCCTCTGACGTCTGGACCACCCGGTTCAGAGCCCTCGGGCTCCAGCTACGCGGGGGGCCAAGGCATCTCAATGCTCCAGTGACCGGCCCGGAGCTGGCACAGGCGAGCTTTTGGGGGTGGGGGGTTGCTGGGGGGGAAAGTGGGGGAGGCCTCCGGATGAGACGGAGCAGCCGCCACAGCCCCTTCCCCAGATACAAGGTGCCCGGATTCCGCCCCGAGGAACCCCAGGCGTGTCCGCAGGAGCTCGTGTAACCCGTCCATCCCAGGGGGGCCTCACGTGCTTTCTTCTGGGGCGACCATGCCCTGGTAACCACCTCAAAACGGCCTGCCTTGGTTTTACGAAGGAAAGCAGACTGCACTGTGACCGCCACCTGCCACCCGTGCTCGGGAGCCCCTCTCCCTAATATCGTGGTAGGGAGCAGGGGTGCCAGCCTTTCCCACCGACCTTCGAACTGCACGAACTAGAGAAACGTGGAAACTGGCCAATTGCCTTCTCTCGCCCCGCTGCATTTCGGAAATGTCTGGGGGCAGCGACGGCCACTGCAGCAACCACAGCTAACGCAGCGAAGGTCGTTAGTCCTCCTGACAGCCCAGGGGGGCTGCCCTCGTGCTACCCCGTGTTACAGATGGGAGGACACGGCTCCCACGGCTAAGGGATTGGCCCAAGGTCACACGCTAGCGGATGGCCCCAAGCGCCCCAAGCAGGGCTGCTCTTAACCTCGCAACTGACCCAGGCCTGACCCTTGTACCTGGATCCCAAGAGACCACCTCCTCCCCTTCCTCACGAGGCAGTCCCCGAGTTAGCCCCGGTGCCCTTGCCCAGGCCAGCGTGGCAGAGCTAAAGGCCTCTAAGCCCACACGGAGCCTGCTTAGAACTTCAGGGGTTCACGCCCCCTCCCCCAACAGAGGTCCTTGTTTTGGAAGCTGAGTCAGAACAGCCACCAGGCCCGCCCCTCCCTGTTACTTCCCAGGCACCCCGTGGGCTCCAGGCCCTGAGCCCAGAGCTGGCCTGGGGACAGGCCACTCGGTGTGGTGGGGAGGGCTTTGGAGCCCGACAGCCCTTGGGTTTAAATATCACTTGGCGGCATCCCCAACCCAAGCCTCAGTTTCCCCATCTGCAAAAAGGAAAGAACAGTCAGAGGGAACGGGGCTGGGCGGGGTTGGGGGCATAGGGAGCTGGAAGAACTGTCTGCGGTTGGTATTTCCAGCGAGCGGGAGCGGGGGAGGTCCCTCTGTCCTCAGGGACCTCCCGGGAGTTCAGGGCGGAACTAGAGGTTAGAGACTTTCATGTAGCAGAAGGCATCTCCCTCCCTGGGACTCAGTAACCAAGAAGTGGCCTTCGGAAGCTCCGGACTCCCAATCCCCTCCAACTTGCTCAGAGGCCAAGAGCGAACCTCAGTCCCCCCATCCCTTTCGCGAGCCCCCCAAGATGGGATGCCCCCCAAGGTGGGCTTAAGGCCTCCTGGTCTTTGGTTCCCCGACTTGGCGTCTCCAGGAGCCCGAGACCTCCCTTCCCCAGGCCTGCTGCTGCCCCAGGACCCACGTAGGCGCCCATTTCACAGGAGATCAAACCGAGGCCCGGAGAGCCAGTGCCCACCCGAGGGCACCCAGCGGACTTCGCGACTCCCGCCTCCGCGCCCCGCGCCCGCGGCCGCGACTTCCGAGCCCCGGGACCCTCCGGAGCCGGACGGGCCCCGGAGACGTCCCCGGGGACGCGAGGGGACCCCGGCCCCACTCACCTCCGGGACGCCTGGCCGGGAGCGCGGCGCTTCCTGAATCCCGGCCGGCCCGCCCGGCGCCCGCCCGCCGCCGTCCCTCCTCCCGGGCTCAGGTTCCAGCCGCACCACGCCCACCCGGCCGGCCCCGACCCGCCCGGGCGCTGGGGGTGGAAGGGGCGGGCCCGCCCGGGCGCGGGAGGCGGGGCGCGCGTGCCTCGGTTTCCCCACCTGGAAAATGGGCGTCACGATCCGCGGGTAGAGCGGCAGGCGCTTGTTAGAGCGGACTCTGGTCGGAACCGGCTCTGACTCGGTCTCGCAGTGATTTCGGGCCACCCTGAATGGGCGTCGTGGCTGGTTCCTCCTCGCGCTCGCTCATTCATTCGTTCATTCAGCAGGCAGTTGGGAGGCACCTGAGTTACAGACCGTGATAATTTAGGAGAAAATAAACGTGAGCTTTTCTTCTTCATCTTTACCCAGCGCTTACAACTGAGCCTGGCACGGAGTAGGCGATTTCTTATTGGATGACGAAGGCGACCCCGACACGTATCCAAGTCCTCTACCCAGCGCTGAGTTCACTTGCATACCTCCCTGGACGGGCAGCTCACTCCTGCCAGGGCGGGTTGGGAAGCCTAGCGGGCCCAAACCTCGGCTGTGTTGCTCACCGGCCCTAGGCGGGTCCCTTCGCCTGTGTGCCTCAGTGTCCCTGCCGTAGAGTGGGGCATAGAAAAGTCCCGGTCTCACAGTCACTGTGAAGAGCCCAGGGAACGTTTCAGCCATTTTCAACATTTAGCTTTCACCGAACTGCTCTGACTCCTGTTGGTAAGACTGTGGGGTGGATCCTTCCTCCTCGGCTTGCAAATAACATCTCCCCTGAAGTTCAGTAGCTGGAAAGTGGAATTTTAGAATTGTTAGAGAAGAAAAACAAAACCAAACAAACAAAACAAAACCCCTGAACAGGAGTGATGTGTTCAAACCACCAGGGTGAAACATTTACAATGAAGCCAGCCTTAATCATTAACTCGCTGAGCATGGGGTGGGGGGCGCGGGGAGGGTGGGATTGTCCGGTAAACCAGCGGTCCCCAACCGTTTTGGCACCAGGGACCGGTTACACGGAAGACAATTTTTCCACGGGCGGGTGGAGGGTGGGGGAGCGGGAGGGGAGCAGCTGTAGATACTCACGAAGCTTCACTCACCTGCGGCTCATCTCCTGCCCCGCGTCCCTTCCCTAAGTTTCAGGGAAGACAATTTTTCCATGGAAGGGGGGAGGGGCAGGGCTCTGCAGCCAGGTCCCTAACAGGCGGTCCTCAGCCCCAGGGATCGGGACCGCAGCAGCAGACCTTTCTCTCAACCAGGCTGTGGGGTGGGGACTGCTGGGCCCATTTTGCAGATGGGAAACTGAGACTTGGAGAGGAGTGTGGCCGCCGGAAAACTGCTCCTTCCATGGTTGGGGAGGGGGTGGGGAAGTCCGAGTGTCCCAGGGTGTCAAGAGAACAAACAGGCAGCTATTGCAGGGGTGAGGAATGTAAACACAGGCCCCTCGGGCCTCCCTGACAGCCAGCTATCTGCTGGGGGCCTCCTGGGCTGGCGCAGGGCTGGGCCAGGCTGGGGGCGGAGGAGCGGTGGGTGGGCGTAACCAGTCCGCGGCCCATTTCTGCAGAAAGGACCCCCTCCAGTGAAAAGAAAATGACAAGGATGATTCCAGCCACGAGGAAGTTCGGGATTGGAGGAGAAGGGCCGGGGATGGTGACTTGCTCTTCTCCGAGGCTGGGGAGAAGGTGGCAAGAGCCCTCAGCATCCGTGTCCCTAACCCAGCCCCTTTCTGACTCCCATGTCTCAGACCGGGCAACTGAGACCCCCATACAGGCAACTGGCTCAGGTTAGGAGGCTGGAGCTTGCCCTCTGCACCAGACGCCTGGGTTCAAACCCTGCCCTGCCACCGAGTAGGTGGGGAGCTGTGGGCAAGAGCCTCCCCCTGCGGCGCCTCAGTTTCCTCATCTGAAAAATGGGTATCAGTGTCCATGAAGCAGGGGACCGTGTGTGTCTTGTTCACAGCCAGAGGATCGGCACTGGGCGCTTAGTTGGTGCTTTAAAAGTACTGGTGACAGAGCCGGGGGGAAGGAAGAATGGAGAGTTTTTGTTTATCGAGCATAGAGTTTCAGTTTTGCAAGATGGAAAGTTCTGGAGATGGAGGGTGGTGACACTCACGTGACAATAAGAATGTACTTAATACCCCTGAACAGGGCCCTTAAAAATGGGTAACGTGATCAATTTTATGTGTGTTTTGCCACAGTAAAAAAAAAAAAAAAAATTGAGGAAAAAAACACTGGTTGATGGAAAGCACTGGAGGTCTGCCTCACGTGGAAGGGGTGAGCAGGGAGAGAAAGTGGGGTGCTGAGTCCTGGGCACCCAGGAGACACGTGCTGGCTTTACTAAATATGAATAAGGGCCGCTACCAGGATGTGACTGCTGTTATTTTGCTGAAAACTCCCCAGCCTCTGCCCTGGAAGGACAAGCAGCCCTGACAGCCAGGAAGAACTTTCTTTCTTAGGGATGGAAAAAGTGTCAAGGCCCTTAGCACCAGCTGAGAGTCACGTGGAGGCTGCAGGTGGGGCCCAGCCCTGCGCTCCACGTGCAGCTCCGGACGGCACCAGGTGGACTTGGCCACCTCCGCTGAGGGAGGGTCCTGGGCAGCAGCCAAGGGTCTGCACTTATGAAGTGCCTACTGTATGCCGGCCCCTGTGCTAGGTGCTGGGGAGAGATTGGAAGAGCCATCCGGGCCAGGATCTCAGGGACTTTCTACCTGGGGCACCCAGTTATTAAAAAAAAGACACGTGCACCTCGCTTTACAGTTGGCATAGCCCTGACACTGGCAATGATCCATTTCATTTCCTGAAAGGCTGGAAGGGAGGGATTCTTATACCACTTTACAGAAAAGGACACCCAGGTGCTACTCGTCTGAGATCCCACAGCTGGTAGCATTTGAACCCAAGCCCAGCAGATTGGAGAGTGCATCATGGCCAGTAAGAACGTGATCTCAAAAAGACAGATTAGAGTAAGTGTGAGCGAGGACGTGGGGACCCTGGAACCCTCATGCCCTGCCGGTGTGAACGTAAAATGGTGCCACCGCTGTGGACAACACTCTGGCAGTTCCTCCAAATGCTACGCACAGAGTTGCTGTACGACCAGCAAGGCCTCCCCTAGGAACATGGCCAAGAGAAATGAAAACACGTCCACAGAAAAGCTTGTACATGAACATTCATAGCAGCATCATCCGTAATAGCCAAAAACTGAGTACAACCCAAACGCCGAATGGAGAAACAAAACGTAGTATAGCCGTACGACGGAATGTTATTTGACAATAAAAAGGAAAGACATACTGAAAACACGCTGCAACATGCATGAAGCTTGGAAACATTACGCCAAGTGAAAGAAGCCAGATGTAACAGGCCACGTGTTACGTGATCCCGTTTACACGAAATATCCACAACAGGCAAATCTATACAGACGGAAAGGTGATTAGAGGTTCCCAGGGGCTGGGGAGGGGGGGATTTGGGGGACCAGGGATGACGGCTGAAGGCAGTGGGGTTTCTTTTTAGGGTAACGACATGTTCTAAAACCGATCGTGGTGATAGTTGCTCCTGTCTGCAACTAGTCGAAACTATTGAATAGTGCACTATCCGTGGGTGAGCTGCAGGATATGCGAGTATCTCAATAAAGCTGTTATAAACGATTTTTTTTTTAAAGAAGAAGAAGAACATGGTCTCTGGGCTCAAAAGGATCCTGATGTGTGTGGCTCTGCCACACTTGTAAGCTGTGTGACCTCAGATAGGTGACCTGGCCTCTCTGAGCCTTGCTCCCCTCATGTCGAATGGGGGTCCTGACCTCTCCTACCTCGCTGGGTCAAGATTAAACCCCGTGGTGCTCGTGAGGGCCGGGCAGTGCCTGAACAGTCCCCTGATGTCACCGTGCTGCCCCTGCCAAGACCAGCTCACACCCCCCCACCCAAGCACGCCCAGGTTTACCCGACGCTCTGCCTTATGTTACGTAACATCTTCCTTCCCAGTAATCTTGAGAAGTTGGCGTTAGTGCCCCCCATTTAATTGCGTCCATTTTATGAATGGGAACTACTGAGTCCAGGAGACAGCAAGCACAGCTCGCCTGTTCATTCCTGGAGCAGAAACTTCTTTTTTCTTCTTGCCCTGACCCCCTGCTCTCTCTCCCCTCCTCCTCTTCGTGGGCACCCTCCAAGCCTGGCTGGTGGCCTCACAGCTCCGGAGCTTGGCTTAGACCAGGAGCTGATGTCCAGGTCCCTGGGGGCCTGGAGTGAGCCTCTGAGTTTGGATGCAGCCGAAGCCACCATGTGGGGTCCCTGCAGACCCTGGCCTCTCAGCCCCTCCTGCCTCCGCTCTCATCTTCTCCTGCCCTTTTTGCAGATGGACAAACTGAGCCTCCACACAGTGAAAGCCTTTTGCCCGAGGAGGTACCTGCTGGTGGTGCAGTCAGGATTCGAACCCAGGATCATTTGAATTCCAGCCGCACTTTCCGGCCACTATGCAACCACCTGCCTCCGCCCTGGGTGCCTCGGGCCCCTCACCACTGCGGGAGGAGTCCCTGCTCACAGCCACCCGGAAAGATCGGGGACTGGGGGAGGCGGGTGAGACGTCGTGCTTGGTCTTTTATGCTCTTTCCCCAGTGAGTGCCATGGGTGGGCTCCAGTCACGATGAAGAAGGAAAAACAGAAGACATAATTGGAGGAGAAAGGGTGGGGAAGCGCCAGGGCTGGCATGTGTGCATTTATGAAAAAGAGAGGCTGGCGACGGCCAGTGCAAAGGCCCTGAGGCAGGAGAGAAAGCAGCGTGCTCCAAGGACAGAGAAAGGCCAACGTGGCCAGAGCATGGAGGGCAGGGGGGATGACACTGGGGGACGAAACTTAGAAGTGCCAAGGCCCGCATAAAACCCTGCTGTGTGCCAGGCTTTGTGCAGGGCTTTGCCCTCATGAATTCCTCCGAGCTACAGAGGAAGCACGCCCAGAGAGATGAAGGAACCTGCCCGGGGTCACACAGCCAGGGAGAGGCAGGGTCTGATGGAGTTTTTCTGGGAGCCTACCTGGGTTCCCCATGAAATCACAGCTCCCCACATGTACGAGACGCCATGGAGACAGGACACAAAGAGGCTGGAGACAATTAGCGAGTCTGTCCACTTTGGTTCTGCAAATAGCTGGCCTTGATCCCAGACACTGGAGGCCCCACCCTGCCAGGGACCTTCAATGAGGCTCTTCTGGAATTTTCCCTGGGGCAGAAACCTGAGGCCAGGTGGGGAGGAAGCCCTTCTCCTCAGGTGACCGTTGCCATGGGCACAGCCATTCTCAGCTGCTCAGCCACTGGCTGCGATCCATTCCTCTGGGCAGCGGGCATGGTGGCCCAAGGGTGTGGCCGAGCCACAGCTGGCCATGGGCACTTCAAAGATGGCCTCCAGCCGGGCATGGTGGCTCACGCCTGTAATCCTAGCACTTTGGGAGGCCGAGACAGGAGAGTCGATTGAGGTAAGGAGTTTGAGACCAGCCTGGGCAACACAGCAAGACCCCATCTCTACAAAAATAGAAAAATTAGCCAGGTGTGGTAGCCCCTGCCTGTAGTCCCAGCACTTGAGAGGCTGAGGCAGGAGGATCATGTGAACTAAAATAAAATTTTAAGGCTCACCCGCCTCCCCTGGCTGACTAAATGAACCCCTTCGTGGCCAAAGGAATACCCTAAAACTAAATTGCCTACCAGGAGGAAGGAGGTCAGACGTGCCTTATCATGCCCCCCTCCCTTCTTGGGGACATCCTTTATAATCCATTAACAGGCCTAAGGCTATGCAAGACAAACCTGCAGGTCCTCAATTTACACAACAAATCTATGTCCTGTAGCTTGTCTCTGATAAAGAGCTCCCTATGTTGAAACATTCCAAGCCTCTAGACAAAGCTTCATGTCTTTAACCAATTACAGGCCAAAGAATCTTTTAACCCACCTATAACCTCACCTTTGCGGTCCAAACCAATGTATGCCTCCCACGTATTGATTTATGACTTCACCTGTAACCCCTGCCTCCCTGAAATGCATAAAACCAAACTGTAACCCAACCTCAGCGAGTCCACTGCTCAAGATCTCTTGGGCGTGGCTCCGGGTCATGGTCCCCAAATTTGGCTCAGAGTAAATCTCTTTAAAATTACTTTACAGAGTTTGGTCTTTTTTTCCCGTTGACAATCGTTTGAGCCCAGGAGTTGGAGGTTGCAGTGATCATGCCACTGCACTCCAGCCTGGGTGACAGAGCAACAGAGCAAGACCCTGTCTCAAAAAAAAAAAAAAAAAGGGCCTCCATCCCCCCATCTGAAGGCTATGGCACAGGGAGGCAGGGAGGCAGGTGGCCATCATCTAGGCCTTGGTCCCAGCAGGGCCTGAGTAATTCAGGGCTTCCCAGCTGGGGTCCCAGGGTGGGCAACCGGGGGGTCCATGGAGGTCCTGGATTGGTGCGTGACATTGTGAGACAGGGAATGAGTGTTTTCTGGAGAGAGGCCCCCGACTTCCACAGAGGCCTGGGACAACCCTCCCCCCTCCTCGCCCCCTGTCCCCACAAAGCAGAGTACACTTTGTGCGATGAAGGCTCACGCTCACTGTTCCTAGCCAGGAAGAGGCAGAGGTGGGGTTAGGAGGCGTTGTGGCAGGGGACAGGGGCAGCCTCTTTTCTGAGTCCGCAGAAGGGACCCCTTGAGATCCTGGCTTACAGCTTTAAAGCCCCTAAACTGCAAACTGGCTTCCTCACCCTCTGCTCGCAGGAGTTTATGACTCCCCTGTTCTTAGAGCAAAAAACAAACTCATGCTGGCCTTGGCACCTCCAGGGTCTGGCCCCACCTTGGCCTCTCTCTGTCCTTAGAGGATGCTGTTTTCTCTCCTGCCTCAGGGCCTTTGCACTGGCTGTAGCCAGCCTTTTTTTCTCTCCCTTCAGATCTGAGACCAAATGTCACCTTCTCAGAGAGCTGCTCCCTGCCCACATCCTCTCCAATCTAAGTCAGGGCTCTATAATCGCTTCCATCCCTCACCCTGTTTGTTACCTTCCACTCTCTGGATTTATTGTGTGTCTCCTCCACTGGACCTTGTGCCTCCTGGGAAGTGGGGCCTTATCTGTCTTCTTTTTGCACGATCCCCTGAGGCTAGGTGCCCAGCAAACGGTTGAATGGCTTTGCCTTCCAGACCGTTCTCTCTGGGCCTGATCCGGGCTGACGAAGGGTTAATCAGGTTATAGTCAACACAGCTGCTCTTTAGCAAGCACCCTCCAGGCGCTGTGGGAAGTGCTTCAAGTGTGGGGTCTCATTTATCTCACATGCAAAGTGTCGATTTTTCGGGAGTTACGAATGCAAGACCAGGGACTGGTTGCAGTGCTAAAGATGAGTAGACTGAGACCCAGAGGGGAGAAGGGGCTTGCCGAGAGTCACACAGCAGATCAGGGCAGAGTGGGGAATAGTAGCCAAGTGTGGGATGTTTTCTCAGGTGTTCCTTGTCAATACGTTGCCATGGGTCCTGCTGTATCTTTAAGAACAAGGCAATCAGTGAACACGCTGTGGTTTAACTATCTGCATGGAGGCTGGTTGTCCTTTCAGGAGTCCTTGGCAGGCTGTAGCATCGTAATAAAAAAAAAGTATTAACAAAAGCCAGTTATTGGCTTGGCGCGGTGGCTCACGCCTGTAATCCTAGCACTCTGGGAGGCCGAGGCGGGAGGATCGTTTGAGCTCAGGAGTTCGAGACCAGCCTGAGCAAGAGCGAGACCCCCGTCTCTACCAAAAATAGAAAGAAATCAGCTGGACAACTAAAAATATATAGAAAAAATTGGCCGGGCATGGTGGCGCATGCCTGTAGTCCCAGCTACTCGGAAGGCTGAGGCAGGAGGATCGCTTGAGCCCAGGAGTTTGAGGTTGCTGTGAGCTAGGC
>CAUYSK010001165.1:0-16057 GCA_963575035.1 Avahi laniger
TTTGGTGTCTAAGGACTCACTTCCTGGTTCTTAGTGTCTCCTGGCTGTGTCCTCACGTGGTGGAAGGGGCACGGAAGCTCTCTGGGGTCTCTTTTGTAAGGGCACAAATCTCATTTGTGAGGGCGACACTTATCGCCTCCCGAAGGCCCCACCTCCTAATATCATCACATTGTCATTAGGTTTCAACCTATGGATTTGGGGAGGACACAAACTTCGAGTCTATTGCAAGGACCTGACATTCCATGGGGTGGGTTAGGGAGGGGTCCTCGTGGAATTTGGGTCTCTGCATCCTGGAAGGGACAGGGGACAACAGTTGGGTTACGGGGGAAGTGCCAAGTGAGGGCTGCGGTTGGGACTGCTCAGTGAGGGCAGCAATCGGCCTGGAAGGGCGAGCGTGTGGCCGGAGGATGAGTCTTCAGGAAGCTGTAGGCAGTGCTACCTGTTGGGGTTTCTTCTTCCTGGAGAAGGGGCGTGTGTTGGTCTGAGTTGTCTGAAGTTTCTGGATGAGGACTAAAGCCACCGACCAAGTAATGTGCCCAGATCGTGGTTTTCAGACCCAGACAAACTTAACTTGGTGCCGAACCAGTTCCACTATCTCCAGTTGTGTGTCCTTGTGCAAGTGGCGAAACCTCTCTGAGCCTATTTCCTCATCTGAAAAAAGTGGGAATAGTGGTATTTGCCTCCCAGGACTAGATGAGATGATGTGTGTGAAACGTTGCCACAGTAGGCTTCCGTTCATTAAATCAGAGCAGACACTTACATACACATGTAAATGCAAGATCCTTTGGATTACAGAAGAGTTAAAATATTTGCAAGGGAACGCAGGAATGCGGCAGGCACACACCACGACTCCAGCCTCCAAGAAAGTGTTTCCAAGTCACAAGCTGCACAGTCCTTGAAGGAGATATAAATGTTGCATTTGTTATATGCTGAAATATTTGGGTTCTTAGCAGTTCCTGGAGCCCTTAAAAGTGGTTCGTTTTCTCCAAATGGGAAATGTGTCTCCTCCGTCCTCCCCACTGGAACCCGCAGTCCCATAGGACAGAGCAGCACGTGTCCTTGTTTACTGAGGTATCTCCAGGGCTTAGCAGGTGCTGAGCAAACATTTATGGACCTGAACAAAGAGATTTTAAAAGCTGGACCTTTTGTGGCTTTGGCCTGAGTGCCTTCTGCAGGGTGGACACAAGCATCCTTCCTACGCCGGATTCCACTCTGTCGCTCCTCCTTCCTCGTAGGAGCAGAATTCCAAAACTAGCTCATCCTTCTGCAGACGTTTCTTTCCACATGTTTCCTACCCCCACAACCAAGGCCCTCTGTCTCTCACATGCCAAGGGCTTGAATTTGAAGCTTTCTCTGTTCCTCTTTCTCTCTCCTTTTCTTTTGCAGGCTGGGTGACTACCTGCCTGTGAGCAATGATGTGTTCATGCTCACTGCTTTCCCGATTTAACTTCGCCTAATCCTTGCTGACGGGAGCCTGGGCAGGGAGGGGGCGGGGGACTCTGAGACAGGGGCATCAGGATGACAGAGGCTGAGGCAGGCCAACTGCTCTCTCGTGCAACCTGGATGCTGTGGCTCGTAGCAGAGCCACTGCATGTGCAAAGTCTTCCCCAGCTCGTCGTGCTGTAGAGGAAATGCCTTCCCTACAAGGTTAGACAGCTCTTCGGAAACAGAAAATGACCTTCAACGAGCCATCCCTTCTGTATCCTGTGTACGTTCTTCAGTTGGCCCTAACCCAACTGAGTGCCACGTGACCTCTTGGATGGGTTTCATTCTTCCTATTTTACAGATGAGGAAGCTGAGACCCCGATGAGTTGACCAACTGCCCAGAGTCATCAAGCTCTAGTATATGGCCCAGCCATGAGTTAGACCCAATTTCTGGCCCATGTTACTTCCTCAACTTCACTGTCCAGCCTTTCTTAGGAGTCGATACTTGCATGTTTCAAGAACAGCATTCCTGTCTCCTTATACAAGTCACTGATGATTGTATAATGCCCCCAAGAAGAGGTTATAGGAATCATGCCTGCAGGGAGGGAGGAAAGGAGGGACGGGGCCCACCCTCGGGGACAGCCGGGAGAGGCTTTGGAGCTGGCAGAGGGAAGCCGGATCTGAGATAAAGCCTTCTGTCCCTGCACTCTCGCCCATGAATGGGGCCCTGTTAGCCCCATCTGTGGCAGCCCAGGCCTCCGGCTTTATGGGTTGCCATGGTGACCCCTTGACAACGGAGGTGCACTTGGCAGAGTGTGTCTTTGTGTCCCGTTGAGTCCCAGAAAAGCCAACTGCTGGGGCTGCAGGCGGGAAAGGAATGTCCCGAGTGCCTGCCAGCACTCTTTGTCTTGGTCCTGCGGGCAGATAGGAGAATGAGAGGGAGCATCTTTGGGGCCCCAAAGAGGTATGGGGGCATCCATTTCTAGCCACTGATGTGTGCAAACAGTTCATGTTCATAGGGCCTAGGCAGCAGTACTGTGGAAGGATGAGCCAGGCACCGTCTTCCTAGGATGCCTGTGGAGCATTTACTTTCATTCAATGACTGTTTGCAACCAGGTGCTGCTCTGGAGCTGGGGATACCGCAGGGACCCAAGTCCCAAGTCTTGGTTCACCCTCTGCTAGCCCATGAAGTAGGTTCATTTGCTTCAGTTGCTATTATCCCCATCTTACAGATGAGCAAACTGAGGCCCAGAGAGGTTACTTAATGTGCCCTAGGTCACACAGGAGTTAAATGACTAGCCAGGGATGGCTAGTCTAGGGGTGTGTTCCTTTTGGAGGATGCAAAGACTGGGAAGATGCTGGGTGGAAGCACGAGGTCCCGACAGGCTTCTTTCTCTCTGTATCTCTGGGGAGTTTGACCCTGCACTTCTAGGGATTTGAGGGTCATGCGGACCTGTGGTCGTGTGCACGGTCCACTGTTCACTCCTTTCGGCAGTTAAAAGTAACTCTCAGCCCACCCGCTGGGCTCCCCAGGGCCCAGGTCGGAACTGTGAGACTCGGGTTCAGCAGGTCTGCGTGGGGCCCTGGTAGGATTGTAACATTCTGGATGAGTGCCAGCTGCAGTCGAGGCTACGAAGCTCCGGCTTTTAAGCCCCAAAACTTTGGACACGCCTGTTAGACTTCTGACCCAGTTGTACAAAGCCAATCCTGCATAACTGGCATTACAGATGGGAAGTCCATCGCATGTAGTAGGTGAGCAACCAACAAATAGCAGCTGGTACTTTGACTACTATTATTCTCCCTCCAGAGCAAACTGGAAGAATTATTTTCCCCTTTCACCGGAATTCCGCTCACCTTGATTTAAACATTGAACTCAGCCTCTTTGTCTATTCCACCACCACCCCCACCCCCATCCCAATGCACAAGGCAGATAAGAGCATTTTAATTAAGAGCTCCCTATCTGGTGAGACCAGGGGTTTCGACTTGTTTTGACTGAGACATACAGTAGGAAAGAACTTGTCACAGGCCCACCGTAGGGCTGAAACAAAACTATCATCATTTGCTGTGTACTCAGACAATCCCTGTTCTGTTCAGATTATTGATTTAAATTTCTCTTTCAGTTCTGATCATGTCAAGGAAAAGGTTCCCATCTGAGGCGAGCCTTTCTTTGACAGCTGCTAGTCTCTGACCCAAGAAAAGGGTCAGCCTTGAGGTCCAAGCCTTGGGCAGTCAATTCTGTCCAGCTGTTAATTGAATAACCTGCTTCGGTTTTATTATCTTTTCCCCAGTTGCCTTTGTTTGTAGCAAATGAGACTTTGAGGGAGAGTAGAGATTGGAAAGGATTCCAGGGAAATAACTTTATTTAAATTTAAAAGGCAAGTTGATTTCAAGAGAAATGTTAAGTAAACACAAGTAATATGAAAATTAAGAACTCAAAGGACAGGCTGGGCATGGTGGCTCACGCCTGTAATCCTAGCACTCTGGGAGGCCAAGGCAGGGGGATTGGTTGAGCTCAGGAGTTCGAGACCGGCCTGAGCAAGAGCGAAATCCTGACTCTGCTAAAAAATAGAAAAAATTAGCCAGGCATGGTGGTGTACACCTGTAGTCCCAGCTACTCAGGAGGCTTTCTTGAGCCCAGGAGTTGGAGGTGAGGTTGCTGTGAGCTAGGCTGACACCACGGTTCTCCAACCCAGGCAACAGAGTGAGACTGTCTCCAAAAAAAAAAAAACCAGAACCCAAAGGACAGATAGTGTGCTGTGTCAAGAACCGAGGTTTGGAAAGTGCAGAGGGGAGGATTTGGGGTTTCAGAGACCAGGAGTGCCAGCGACCAGCCTGCTGTCCTTTCGGATTTGGGGAGCTCTCCAACCTCAACCTCATTGGTCACAAACCCCACTGGAATGACCCGAAAGCACCCCAGAAACCTGGGATCCTTCATGCTACCCCCACGTTTGCAGATGTGCAAATCCAAGGTCCAGCAGGTTTCAAAATGCCTGGTGGAAACAACAGGGAGGCACTGATGCCGTTTCTGAGCGGGAGCAGGCGTTGGGAGCAACGTTGTGGCGGATCCTCAGCAAGCCGTCAACTCCGGGATGATTCTCAGAGTGAGAAGGGGCCTTAGAAATGACCTGATTCAACATGCACATTTTGCACACGAGGGCACTGCGACCGGGAGATGTGTGTGGTCTTCGAAATCTGAGCCAAACGAGGGCAATGGTAGGCATGTGTGCAATGACTTGGGATTTGGTGGGGAAGGGGGTATTGTTGTGAAATTGTTGCTTTAACACAAGCTGCAGACGTGCTTATGAATTGTAACATGGCTCTTCAGACCTACCTTGAAAGATGAGTGTTGCTGTCCCCATTTCACAGCTCAGGCGTGTTGGTTCATTCAACACACAGATTAACTCCAGGAACTGTCCTGTGCTCTGGACAACATGGTGAACAACAACAAAAAAATGATTCCCACTCTCTCAGGGTTCACATTTTTCTATGTGTGATTGAGGTTTTTTTTTTTTTTTAAGTGTAGTGAATTATTCTTGAAAAGGTTGGGACTGAGTAGAAAATGGATAAAAGGAAAGCAAGAGAGGAAGCCATTTAGGATATCATTACCTTCATCCAGGTGACAGATGATGGCAACTTGGACCAGAGCGGGTTAGGGACTTGCCCCCAGGCAGGGATACACCAGGACTCAAGCTTTATGTTCTGAAGCCCAAGCTCAGGTGCCAGCTCCCTGCACAACGCACACATCTTTACTGTCGATTATGGTGCACGTGACAGACATCACTAGTCCATCACAACTCTCTCTCCCTCAGAGCCTGAAAGAGGCCATAAAACCTTTCAGCTCACCGTGATAGTCAGTCCACATTGATTAGCACTGACACGTGATGTGATGGTTATTCCAGCGCCACACAGAGCCGAGAAGATTAGCTTCTTCCCTTAAGTTGGGTCCGGGTGCTGCTCCTGGCACAGGGCAGTATGAGAAAGTCAGTGGAACAGGTGAGTTCTAGACCTTTCTGTAACATTAAGCAACAGCAGCAGCAGCAGCAGCAGCACCACCATCAGTCCCTACTTTGGGCCAGGTGCATCATGCAACTTATCTAATCCTTGTAAGAAGCCGAGGCAGGAACCATCACTGTCCCCCACGTTGCCTTGAGGAAACTGAGGCAGGCTACTAGAATGCTAGCCCTATAAGGAGAAGATGCTAATCGTGGTCTCTCTCTCCGCTCATCACCAGCATGTACACATAGTGCCTGGTGTATGGCAGGGGTACGATATTATCTACCGGGTGAACGAGTGAAGCAGATAGAGGCTGAGTGGCAGCCGTGGGGGCCACAGAGCCTGCAGCCGGCAGGGATTCAAACACAGGTCTGCACGACCAGAGTGTGTCCCGATTCCACACGCCCCTCTCTGCTCCTCTCTCTCCCCATCTTCAAAAGAAGAGGGTCAACTCCCTAATTCTCGCTTTAATTTATTATTATGGAGGTGCACATAACAAAAGTAACCATTAACCATTTTAAGTAACCAATGCAGTGTCTTTTAGTACACTCGCAATGTCGTGCGGCCACCACCGCTGTCTAGTTCCAGAACTTTAATCACAGGCAAAATAGTCATGATTCCATTCTGTCTTGCACAGAATTCGTGTTGACACCGAACTGGAATATTTTTATATACATATCTTGCTGGGTTATTTTGAGAAATTATTCACATGATGGGTAAAGCAGCCCAGGACATTCAATTCTCCCATTTTCCCCTTCATCGTCCTCTGCTACTAAATGATGAGCTTCAGAAAGAGAGCAGTGTTTCATCCGACTTAGTTTCTCCTAAGAGAAATGATACCTAAATGACACAGTGCCTTGCCTGTAGCAGGCAACCAATTAACTTTTGTTGATTGAATTAGTGCGCGAGAGGGAGTGGGTGAACGACATTAGCTCTTCTGATTGTTTGAAATACATTGTGTTAAGAATTAATGTCTGACGAGATTAGGTTTTGTTATAAGGTCAATTTCAACTGCAGGCCACCAAAATGCCAGCACGCTAGATATTCCAATGTGACATTTTGTAATTGAAAGTGTGTAGGTGTGGCTCTCACTTTTCCAGAGTATATAAATGCTATTGTATGAGTTCTCGCATTTTCAAAAACATGTTTAATGGAAATTGAATTGTGTGACGTCTTAGTGTTCCCATTTGAAACAAGTGGTTTTGTGGGAGAGACAGCAACTGCTCTCTCTACTTAGTTATTGTGTTGCTAAATTAATAGGCTAGCATTGAGTTGAATGTGTTGCAATGGATAAAAAAAAATCCATCGAGTTATTAAGAAAAGAGTTTGGTTTCTCAGTTAATTTATAGTCACACTTTCTGAGCCCACAGTTTCTCAAAAAAATTTCCCCTGGTGAAAAGCAATACAATTTATTCTCTGAACTATGTCATTTTATTCATCAAGCCCAGGATCTGCTACAGCGAGGTGTTTTGTTATTAGCTGACTTAATTGATGTGTTACAATGAGTAAAGGTAGTGGCTTTGGGATGCGATGGTCCCAGGCAAGCCTGTGACCGAGGCCAAATACCATGACCTCTCTGAGCTTCCATGTCCTCATCTCTGGAAGGGGATATACACTCATGCTCCAGCCACTTCCACCAAGGGGGCGGGGTCTAGAGTATCTTTCTAGAGCAAGCAGGTTCTGGGGTCTAGATCCCCCACCAGTAGAGAGGAGAATTGGTTGTGGAAGGATTTGCTGGCCTGGAGGTGTTTATCTTTAGCTACCCCACAGGGCCCTGCTCTACCGCAGAGCTGAGTAGAGGAGACATTGTTACTCCCCGTGTGCTCCCAAGATTTAGGGCTGATCAGTCTCCAGCTCTTAAACCCTGGTATTAATACAGCAGGGACTCCGTTTGCAAGCGACAGAAAACCTACCCCAGGTAGCACAAGCACAGGTGAGAAAGGTGGGGCGGGAGGCGAGGGATGGCTCCGAACCCCAGCTCCACTGCTGCATTGCCCTGTCTTGGGTAGATCACATCATTTCTTTTGTAACTGTGATAAAAAACAGAAAACATAAAATTTACCATCTTAACTATGTTTTGATACATTGAATCTCAAAGTAGACTTAACCATTTTTAAGTGTACGGCAGTGTTAGCTGTATGCACTTTGTTGTGCGGTGGATCTCCAGAACCTTTTCATCTTGCAAACTGGACGTCTATACCGCCTCAACACTCTCATATTGCTTCTCCCCCTGGCAACCACTGTTCCTCTTTCTGTTCTAAGAGGCTGACTACTTTAGATAGCTCGTATAAGAGGAGTCACACAGTATTAGACCTTCTGTGCCTGGCTCATTTCACTGGGCATCCTGTCCCCCAGGTTCATCCATGGTGCAGCATGTGACAGGGATCTCCTTCTTTCTAAGGCCAAATAATATTCCCTTGTGTGGCTATACCACATTTTCCCCCAGTCATCTGTCAGCAGACAGCGAGATTGCTCCCACTTCTTGGTTATTGTGAATAATGCTGCAGTGAACATTGGTTAAATCACATCTGAGCCTCAGTGTCCTCATCTGTAAAATGGGGATAATCACGCCTGCTGTGCATGTTCTTGAGATTGCGGCACATAGTGGAGGCTTGACAAACCATACTCCTGGCACCTCCTACTTGACCCTAGGGGCACTTTCTCCAACCATATTTTGCCCTTGTTTGTGTTAATCACTCATTTCATTCTCCTTGTTTCCCATGGGCACATTGCGTCCATGCCTGTGGCATTCGCCCCTGTTTGTCCAGCCTGAGAAACGATACTCGGTACGTTGGTGCCCAGTGTGTTGCAGAATGAATGGACGGACTGCTGTGGAGTGTTGGGAATTGTGTCTGTGGTGGAGGACTTGGCTGACTCTGGAGTCACACAGATCTGTGTGGTTTTCGGATGCACCCCTTAACCTCTCTGTGCCTTGGTCTCCTTATCTGTAAAAAAGAGACCACGTAGCATTGTTGTGGGTGTTAACAATACGAGTAATAAATATTAATAGTATGGTATATATAGTGCGTGGCACACAGGATTCAGGAAACAGGGTCCACAAAGGAGAATGACACACGAATGATCCCATCACTGTTCCATGATACGGTGCTATTTATGTAAACTACAGATACACACGCCAAATAACAAAACAGGTGTTTAGCAGAAAGATCCACAGAGAACGCATTTGGACGGTGGCCTGGGGAGAGGGGCCAGGGAGTGGGAGAGGCCGTGGAAGAAAACAAACCGTTGGGTGGGGGGCGCTCCGCCCCTCAACAAACCTCGGCAGGGGCCAGGGCCCAGGGACATGAGGGCGAGATGCAGAAGAGGCTTGAGAGGACAAGCACACGTGTGAAATTGGGGCCGAGGGCCCTAACGCTCTGGGCTTGTGGGAGGTGGCCGTCCCAATTTGCCTGGGCCCGTCCTGGTTTCAAAATGGAAAGTCCCACATCCCGGAACCTCGCAGTCCTGAGTAGAAAGGGACGCTTGGTGGTGCCTGGGCTCTGCACCCCCAGAGTGGGGCACCAGGCACCGCACTGGCTGCTGCGGATTTCCCGGACAGCCCCGTGACTGTATTCCGAGGGGGAACAGAGCGGAAGGAACCACGACTCCCCACATCCAGTGGCTGCCATGAGGTTAGCCGCGAGGTTTCTCCTGTCTGAGTCCTTCCATCCCAGAGAGCACAGGCTTGTTCTTGCTTCCAGGTGGATCTCACACCAACTCTGTCCCTTTCTCTGGTTTTCCCATTTAAATGGGTGTGACAGTCCTACCTGGGGTGTGGTAAAGGTGACTTGAAAGTGCATGTGATTTAAAGTATATGTTTGTCATAATATACTCTTTGGTCGAATATGCTCTTTTTATGTTCAGCATAAAAGCCAAGGATTTGATGTCGAAGAATCTTCTCCATTAGGTGGGGAAACGGTTGGGGAGGGACACTCGGCCGGCTGGGGAGCGGTCTTCGCGGGCCTGAGTCTGTGTTTCTGGTCTCTTTCAGGGTGGCAGCGAAGGGGCTTCGGTGCCTGAAGGAAGGGGTCATGGCCTCCATGCTGCTCGCCCGGCGGCTGGCCTGCATCTTCCAGCACAGCTCCCGCCTGCTGGCGCCAGGTAAGCCCCGGGGGCCTTGGCGAGAATAGTCTGCATGGGAGACACAATCCAGACTGGGGATTCCTGGGCTGGAAGAGTCCTTGGGGATAAAGGGACCGGCCGGCCAGCACCTCTGGAGCTGTGCCACTGTCGCCCATGAAACTGTCACCATGGCCACGCCCTTCCCATTGCCCATCTCTGCCATGTGCTCTTGTCCCTGGTGGACAGCTCTGCAGAGGGAGGGGAGCTGATCCATCCCAGAGCCGCTCGGCCTGCGGGTAGGTGTGGCCTCTGCAGCCAGAAGGGCCTGGGCCATCCTCACAGGAGCTGCTGGAGAAAACACACAGCTGGGGTCGTGGCCAACGACAGTCTCTGTAATTGACCTAAAGGCCAGCTGTGCTTCACGGGCACGGTCAGGAGGTACCGTCCCAAGAATGGGACTTGGCAGCGTAGCCAAGCGAGCCCTGATCGCATGACCTCCGCGAGACCTTCCTGCCCTAGTGCCACGAGGCAGGCTCTAGTGAATACCATTTTACAGGTGAG
Organism: Avahi laniger; assembly: GCA_963575035.1. NCBI lineage: Eukaryota > Metazoa > Chordata > Mammalia > Primates > Indriidae > Avahi > Avahi laniger. Next base: position 10,042 of record CAUYSK010001165.1, read on the forward strand.
AAAACTGAGTCTCAGAAAAAAAAATTATCTTCCCAAGATCACACAGCCTCTCGAATGCAAGCCTGTCTGTCTCCAAATGCTGAGTTTTTAGGCCCCCTAAATGTCCCCGCATGTTGCCCTGGCACAGAGAGTGGCTAACAGAAACCTCCCTTTGGACACCCCGAGATTGGCCTCCTGCAGAGACATGAGAGTCTTGGCTCTGGCCTGGCCATGACAGGCTCAGAAAGACCAGTGAGCCTCCAGTCTGTCCCCAGCTCCCTCGGAGCCCCCGTGCTTGTCACCGTGGTGTCCCCTTGCTGTTGGAAACGTCTGCCTTCTGAAGACAACCTGCTAGCCATGTCCTTGGCTTACATGTTGGATGCTGGTGTTTATGTCCTGGGTGGGATAAAGAGTAGGAGTGTCTCCCCACTCCCAGGCTTTATTTTAAAATAAACACTTTGTTTTTGAATAATTTTGGATTTAGTCAGAAGTTGCAAAGATAGTACAGAGAGACCCCATGGGGCACTCACCAGTTTTCCTCCATTGTTAACATCTTACCGTCACCACAACGCATTTGTCAAAACTGAGAAACTGGCCCTGGTTTACTATTGCTATTAACCACACTCCTGGCTTCTATTCAGATTCCACTAGCTTTTCCCTCAATGTCTTTTTCTGTCCCAGGATCCATTGCATCCACCTGTCACATTTCCCTGGTCTCTGATCTGTGACAGTTTCTCAGTCCAAGTCTTCTTGACCTTGGTAGTGTTGAGGAGTAAGGAACAGCCTTGGAGGTTTTGTTTTTGTTTTGTTTTTGAGAGGAGCATATCAATGCTTACTTGTAATTAGCTTAAAATAAACCAGAACCGGAAAGATGCAAGAATAGCGAGTTCTGAGTCGCAGAGAGCCCTTGGTGGGGAAGACGCCTTCGACCCATAGCGAATGCTGTCGACACCTGCCACGAGCCAAGCGCTGTGCCTGGGTGCCAAACATGGACCAGTGGAGAGAGACATGGCTCTTGTGGAGCACGAGCCTGGCAGCACAGGGGCACCATCTTTGAAGGTCATTCTGAAGGACATCTGAGTCCTCCCAAATAGACAACATGGAAAGAGCAGTAGATTAAGACTCAACAGTTAGGCTCCTGGCTTCGCCTCCTGTCAGCCACCTGAGCCTCTCCGAGAGACGTCTCCAGCCTCAGTTTTCTCAGCAAGCAGAAAAGTGGAGATAATAGTATCCTTCCTGTTTCACAAATTTCCTGCATCGGAAGCGAAAGCACTTGGTTTATGTTTACGAAGGCGGGAAGTATCCTAACTCACATTTTGCAAACGTGGAAATAGAAGCGCGATGCAGAAGAAAGAAAAAGGAAATGGCTAAATCACAGAGTTCCTTTCCTCTCTATTTTGTTGGCTGGAGTTGCATCTTTTTTGGCCACTTGTGCCAGATTTAGACAGCCATACGGTGAATTTTTTTTCTTTTCTTTTGGCTTTTCAATTTGGCATATCTAGTATAAGTAGCAACAGAGGAATGGCTTAGAAATGATGGTTAAATGCTTATTTTAAACCCATTTAGTCCTGAACACTTTGTGTGCCACACACCTAGAGAAATTAAGTAACTTTCCAGAGTCACAGAGCCAGCCACTGGCTGAGCGAGGCATTGGGCAAAGCCAGTCTGGCTCCAGGACCTGCGCCATTGTATTGGTTATCTGTTGCCACATAACAAATGTCCCCAAAACGTAGCAGCTTAAGATAATACATTTGTTATCTCGCAGTTTCTGGGATCAGGAAACCAGGGATGGCTTAGCTGGATCCTCAGGCTCCTCGCCTGTCCTAAGGGCACAGTCAAGCTGTTAGCTATGGTCTCATCTGAAGGCTCAGCTGGGGATTGGAGGACCCACTTCCAAGGTCACTCACATGGCTGTAGCTGGATTCAGTTCCTTAGAGTCTGTTGGCCAGAATCTACTCTCAATTCCTTGATGTGTGGACCCCTTTGCAGGGCAGCTCACAAGTGGCAACTGCTTCTTCAGAGCAAGAGCAGGTGCCCAACACGGAAGGCATAGCCTGCTACCACGTCCACGTCCCTGGGGTCCCTATGAAGCCATTAAACGTGACAAAGTCCTGAGATAATGTTCCCAATGGCATCTTTCATGACCCCCCCCAATTATAATCTTATATTGGTAAATAAGGTAAGAGACTGGGAGACCAGACATCAAAATGGTAATCTCTGGGTAGAAAATTAAAAGTGAGTTTTTTCCCATGTTGCTAATTGGTCTCTTCCTCAATGAGCATGTTATCAAAAATAAATGGGAAGCACAGTCTCAGGGACAGATCGGATTTTTTTCTTTAGCAGAAAAGCAGGGCAAACAACTCCAGTTGGGCTTTATGTTGACTTCGGCCAGGCTCACCTAAGGAACCTTTGCTGATGGGGAACATGACATTCATTTACTACTCTCGGTGTAAATATCAAGAGGACATTAAAAATGTTTGCTTGCTGTTTTATAGTTTGGAGTTAAAAATAGACTCTTTGGATTGGTGTGGCCATGAAGGTCATGGTCATGATGGTTTACCCAGTATGTCCGGTTTTCTGTGTCAATGAAACACCCTGGCCTTCTGGGCTTGCTATTTTATTCTTGAATGAAAATGCTAGATCATTCCGTCTTTTTTTTTTCCTGCATCTCTGTTCTTTTGATAGTAATCTGCCTTTAGGAGAAGCAAGGTGTTTTGCTGCAAACGTTCCATTCAAAGGCCAGCACTAGATAAGATCAAAGATAGCATCAGGCACATTCACAGCATCTAGGGAAGAGGTTCTGTGGGCAAACTTCTAGTTTAACCGCTTGCTAGCTGTGTGATCTTGGGGAAATTAATTAACCTCTCTGAGCCTCAATGTCTTCTTCTGTAATAAGAGAATGATAGCATTTATCTCATTTAGTTATGAGGATTAAATGAGATAAACCATGTAAATCGCTCAGGATAATTCCTGGTATGTTCATCGTAAGTGCTCAGGGCACACTGGACATTTGCTCGTGTGACTCAATATAACAGATCCAAGAAAATTGGCTGTGTGCAGTGGCTCACATTGTGATCTCAGCACTTTGGGAGGAAGAGGTGGGAGGATCGCTTGAGCCCAGGAGTCCAAGATCAGGCCGGCCAACATAGTGAGAACCTCTCTCTACAAAAAATTTTTTATTTTAGTTTAGTTTAGTGTTTGAGACAGTCTTGCTGTGTCACCTGGGCTAGAGTGCAGTGGTGTCATCGTAGCTCACTGCGACCTCAAACTTCTGGGCTCAAGTGATCTTCCTGCCTCAGCCTCCTAAGTAGCTATGACTATAGCGTGCACCACCACGCCTGGCTAATTTTTTCTGTTTTAACTAGAGACGGGATCTCACTCTTGCTCAGGTTGGTCTCAAACTCCTGGTCAAGCAATCTTCCTACCTCAGCCTACCAGAGCACTAGGATTACAAAAAATTATTTTTAAGAAATTAGCCAGGCCAGGCGCGGTGGGTCATGCCTGTAATCCTAGCACTCTGGGAGGCTGAGGCGGGCAGATTGTTTGAGCTCAGGAGTTCGAGACCAGCCTTAGCAAGAGGAAGACCCCGTCTCTACTAAAAAAATAGAAATTGGCTGGACGACCTAAATCATATATAGAAAAAATTAGCAGGGCATGGTGGCACATGCCTGCAGTCCCAGCTACTCAGGAGGCTGAGGCAGGATCGCTTAAGCCCAGGAGTTTGAGGTTGCTCTGAGCTAGCCTGATGCCACAGCACTCTAGCCTAGACAACAGAGTAAGACTCTGTCTCAAAAAAAAAAAAATTAGCCAGGCGCAATATTTTTTCTGTTCTCGTGTGATTTGTGGCATTATATATTGTCATTAAGAAAATGTTCATTATAATGGTATTTGGTTAATTTTCTCTTTTTAGAAAAGCCAAAACCAAGGTATAGAAGGAAGAAGAAATATTGGTGTTGCATGGGCCCAGGTTCCAATTTTAGCTGGGCAACTCACTAGCTGTGTGACCTTGGCAAAGTCACTTAACTTCTCTGATCCTGATCTGTAAAATGAAAACAACCATACCTATTTCCCAAAGATGTTGTAAATTAATTAAAAGACTAGAAGGGAGTTTGTCTAGGTGGGACCTGCCTAGCACATAGCGAGGGCTGAATATGTGTTAATCTCCCCACTTTCCCGTTTCTGATTGCGCAGTTGCCAGCAGTCTTACCGGGCTCTGATTTCAGCACCTCTGCTCTGCTGTCCTTTGCCCTCCTCCCTCCGTCACTCAGAGTCTTGGCGCATGAAGGGAGCCGATGCAGTTGTGGGAACAGACCCCTCTGCCTTGCACCCGGCCCCCGGCATTCCTGTCTCGGGCAGGGCTGGTCCTGGCCCCCAGCTGGCCGGTTCTCACCACCTCTTCCTGCGTCCTAGCTCCTGTCCACTCCTGGTCTCAGCAGCCCCTGACTGTAGTGCCACCTGCCCCAGCGTGCTCCCTGTCATTTCTCTCAGGGTCTGTTCAGCCCCAGCGCCCGCTGCGAGCTGCCTCCTTTGCCACAGTTCCCAAGAAATCTCACTGCTACGATGCGATGCCAAGACGTTCTCTGGAGAAAAGAAAGGAGGACTCGGGTGTCCTCACCTAGGGAGAGCTCGCTAATTTCAAAAATTTCATTTTTACCCCTTTGCTGGAAAAAAGCAAGATTTGTACCAGTGAAGAAGTATTTTTATAAAAAATATGCATCCCTGTTTTATGAAGTCTAGTTGGAATCAATGTTGTCTGTTAACCCGGAGTTCTGGCCAAGGAAGAGATAAACAGTTTAGTGTAAAAAAGTCATCCATGTGTTCTATGACCTTTAACTCTCTTCTAATCAGACAAACTCTTTAGGAATTCCCTTCTTAAGATCAAAGAGGAAAAAAAACGCCTTGTTTTTTTCATGTCTTAAATAACTGTAGTGCTGTATTTTAGCTGGACTTTATGTTCAAAAGGCTACGTTATATTACAGAATTAATTCAGAAACCTTTGATTTAATGCAATTATGGAAAATCAAGGGTGAGTTTAAATGTTTCCTGATATCTCAGCTTTGTATGGTTTGACAAGCTATTTGTGTGTGTGTGTGAGATCGCGGCACATTTCTTGACTTTTCTTAGCCCGTGTCCTCTCTTGTATAAAGGAGACAGAGTTATGGATGCATATAATGATGAAATGTGATCTCATACGTGATTTATATGAAGCGTCCGCTGATTCTCTAGTTTGATATAATTATGGCAATCTGAGTAAGAGGAACTAACATTTCCCGATCAGCAAATAGTACCAAGAAGCTAAAATATCAACAGAGACATTAAAGGGATTTCTAGAGGTGACTGACTGTAAATCCTTACAGGCTGTCTCGGATTCACCAGACCTTTCGCTCAGGGATCAGCAGGGCGGGGCTTGATCGACACCACCCTTTGTGTCTCAGCAGCATGTTGATCTTAGAAGCCTTATAGGGCTAACCTGGAACCTCAAACACACTCTGTAAATTATTCCTATGCAAAAAAGTGTGAAATGAGTTTCAAATAAATGACTTGTGACCAAAACTGTTTTTAAAACAGAAAACATCAATTAAGTGGGGGGCCACCTGAATTTAGAAATTTTATTCCCTCCTGGGTGATTGCAATTCTCACAATTGGAGGTGGTGCTCCTGGCATCTAGTGAGCAGAGGCCAAAACTGCTGCTAAACATCTTAAAGGGCACAGGACAACACCCCCCCCCCATGACCGCCCCCAACAGAGGATTATTCAGCCCAAAGTGTCAATAGTGTCAAGGTTGAGAAACTCAGGTCTTTATATACATTGGGATATAGATTAAATTTTTACAGCATTTAAATAATTTCTACAATCTGATTTTTCACGTGATAACACCATGGGCATCTTCCCATGGCCATAAATATTCAAAATTTTGATCTCAAAACAATGGTTGTATAATACTCCATGAAATGGTTGACTGTGTCATATTCTAGTTAGCTATACTCCAGTGTTAGGCATTTAGGTTGTTTCCTCTTTGGTCTTTTACAGACAGTGC
>CAUYSK010001166.1:0-10291 GCA_963575035.1 Avahi laniger
TAGTAATTCACTCATGGATTGACGGGCACTTGGGTTGTTTCCACATTCTTGCAATAGTGAATTGTGCTGCCATAAACTAGCACCTCTTATACTTTCCTGGACTAAACTTAGGCCCATTATCCAAAGTGAGGCACCACAAGACCAGAAGAATGGGTTCCATTTGTACTCGCCATCAAATTGGTACTAACTGATCAACACTAGGGTGATCACATGGCAGAAATACTCTCCAGGGATTAGGGGGATGGGGGGGCAAATCTACAACTAAAGGATACCAGGAGCACTAAAGGGAGGGAAGAGCACGCCTTTAACCTGCATTTGGGTGAGGCAAAGACATAAAGTGTAACTAGAATGTTTGTACCCTCACAATACCTTGGAATAAAAAAAAAAACAATCTCTAACAAAATGAACAAAGCTGGAGGCACACTATCTAATTTCAAAATCTACTACAGAGATACATCAGTCAAAACAGCATGGTATTGGCAAAAAAGCATTGACAAATGGAACAGATAAGAGAGCCAAGAAATATATCCACTAATTTACGGTGAATTTATTTTTGATGAAGATGCCAAGAACACACAAGAGGAAGGAACAATCTCTTCAATAAAAGGTGCTGATAAAACTGGATATCTATTTGCAGAAGAATGAAATTAGATCCTCATCTCACACCATACAAAAAGTCAACTCAAAATAGACTGAATATTTAAATGTAAGTCCTAAAACTGTAAAACTACTAGTAGAAAACATAGGGAAAATGGTCCATAACATTGGTGTAGGCAATGATTTGTTGTATATCATCCCCAAAACACAGGCAATGAAAGCAAAAAGTAGACAAATGAAATTATATCAAACTAAAATCTCATGCACAGCCAAAACAAACAATTAACAGCATGAAGAGACAATCTACAGCAGGGGAGAAAATATTTCCAAGCCATACATCTGATAATGGATTAATATCCAAAATATATAAGGAACTCAGCAACTCAATAGTAAGAAAAGATATAACCCATCTAAAAATGAGCAAAGGACCTAAATATATATTTTTCAAAAGAAGTTATACAAATGGCTAACAAGTGTATAAAAAGTGATCAATGTTACTAACAATCAGGGAAATTCAAAGTAAAACCACAGTGAGTTATCACCTTACATTCATCAGAATAGCTAATATCAAAAAGACAAGCCTGGCATGGTGGATCATGCCTGTAATCCCAGCTATTTGGGAGGCTTATATGGGAAGATCACTTGAGGCCAGAATTTTGAGACCAGCCTGGGCAAAATAGTGAGATCCCCATATCTAAAAAGCATAGACAAAAGCTTAATGTTGGTGAGGATATGGAGAAAAGGAAACACTTTTACAGTGTGAGTAGGATGTAAATTAGTAGAATTATTATGAAAAACAGTGTGGAAGTTCCTCAAAATATTGAAAATAGAGCTATTATATGATCCTGCAATCTCACTACTGGGTATATATTAAAAATAAAATTAGTATATCAAAGAAATATATGTACTCCCATGTTCATTTCAGTATTTTCACAATAGCCAACACTGATAATCGAGCTAAGTGTCCATTGATAAATGATCAAAGAACATGTGGCTTTTATACACAATGGAATACTATACAGCCTATAAAAGAAAGGAAATCCTGTAATTTATTATGACATGAATGAAGCCAGAGGACATCATGCTAAGTGAAATATGCCAGGTACAGAAACACAAATACTATAAGATCTCACTAATGTGTACAATCCAAAAAAGTTAAACTCATTAAAGTGGAGAGTAGAATGGCAGTTACCAGAGCCTGGGGGTAGGGGAATTGGGGAGATTTTGGTCAAAGAATATAGAATTTCAGTTAGAAAGAATAATTTCAAGAGATCTATTTTATATCATGATGACTACAGTTAACAGCAATATACTGTATACTTGAAAATTGCTGTAAGACTAAATTTGGTTGTTCTCACCACAAAAAATGATAAGTATGTCAGGCAATATATATGATAATTAGCTTGATTTACCCATTCCACAATGTATACACATATCAAGACATCATGTTATACACCTAAATATATATAATTTTTGGCAAATCAAAAAAGGAAAAAAAGGAAAAAAAGGGAAAAAAGAAAAAAAAAGAAGAAAAAGAAAAGCATCTGTGAATAGAAGGGAAAGCCCAGAAATAAACCCTCACATATATGATTAAATGATTTTTTGCAAGGGAACCTAAACTATTCAATGTGGAAAGTACAGTCTCTTCAACAAATGGTGACATGTACACTGCATATTCACATGTGAAAGAATAAAGGTGGACCTTTAACTTACACCATATAGAAAATTAACTCAAATAAGATCAAAGACCTATATATAAGGGCTGAAGCTATCAAACTCTTAGAAGAAAACATCAGGGAAAAGCTTCATAACATTAGATTTGACACTGATTTTTTTCAACAGCATACTAAAAAAGCACAGGCAATAAAACATAAACAAACAATTTGGACTACATGCAAGGACATACCCAACAGAGTAAAAAGGTGACCTAAAGAAAGGGAGAAAATACCTGCAAATCATATAGCTTATAGGGGGTTAATATCCAGAATATATAAAGAACTCCTATAACTCAGCAACAAAAGAAACCCAAATAACCCAATTTTAAAAATGGACAAAGACTTGAATAGACATTTCTCCAAAGAAGATATACAAATGGCCAAAAAACATATCAAAAGTATTTGTGGGAGGATGTGGAGAAATTGGGACCCTCGTACATTGTTGTTGACAATGTAAAATAGTGCATCCACTGTGGAAAACAGTACGGTGGTTTCTCAAAAAATTAAAAAAGTAGAATTACCATTTAATAGAGCAATCCCACTTCTGAATATATATCCAAAAGAATTATAATCAGGATCTCGAAGATATGTTTGCAGTCTCATGTTTATAGCAGCATTATTCACGATAGCCAAAAGTAGAAGCAACCCAGGTGCCCATTGATGGATGAATGGATAAAGAAAATGTAGTGTATATACAAATAATGGATATTATTCTGCTTTAAAAAGGAAAGCAATTCTGACACATGCTACAACTTGGATGAACCTTGAGAACATTATGCTAAGTGAAATAAAACAGTCACAAGAAAAATCAGTCACATTATTTGAGATATCTGTAGTATCAAATTCATAGAAACAAAAAATATAATGGTAGTTTACAAGGGTGAGGCGGAAATGAGGAATTTTTGTTAAATGAGTAGAAAATTTCAATTCTGGAAGATGAAAAAGTTCTGGAGAGTGGTTACACAGTGATATAAATATAGTTAACAGTACTGAACTATACAATTAACAATGATTAAGATACAAAATTTTATTTTATGTGTATTTTACCACAATTTTTAAAAGAGTAATTATGGATTAGCACACAGAAGCTAGAGAGAGGCATAATAGTGGTTGCTGAAATTCATTCAATTTTGAGAAATTTGGAGAATTTTTCTAATATATCAATATCTTTCCATTTATCCAATTCCTTTAGTTGATTTCTTTAGGAAAGCATTATCCAAGAAAAATTGCATCAAAGACTTGGGACTCAGGCTACTTCTAGCGATATCAAATTAACACGGCCCAGGATAAATTGTTTTGAGGAATTATGACTTGATAGATATAGCGTGTATTAGTTGTCTGAAGTAATATAGTATTTTATTATACAAGTGGTCTGATCAAAGAAGTACCTTTCAAACTTTGAAATAATGGATTAAATAAATCTATTATTTTACTGGGATGTGGGTACAGTAAACCTTATGAAATATAAAATAGCATGACTCTTTCAAATTAAGAGCAAATAAATATGGTTGTGTTAGTAAAACATAGTATTTAAAAATAAAACTGCTTATTCTTAATATATTTTAGGTGAGTTTAGCTGTATACTTAGATTGAGTTCTTTCTGCGTTTTTTGAGACAAAATAAGGGAGTCTAAGAATTCTTTCTAGAATGTTTTACACTCTTTCTGAGAAGAGTTAAATCCAACAAAATAAGGACAAATTTTGATACATGAAGAGTCCTCGATTTCAAAAGTAGATGATTTCTTCTCATTTTTTACTCTTCAATTACTTTATTATTTTCTTTTGGGATTATGTGCTATCGGAAAAAGGAAAGTAAAACATAGAAATGTCAATCTGATCAATTTTCTTAATATATAGTCTTTACTGAGAAAAAAAGGATGATGCATCTGATATTTGACAGGTTAAAATAATTTGTAGAAAAGTAATTAGAATGCCAGAGCCAATAACCTACTGACATTTGCTTATGGAAATACTCTGGAAAATGGCATTTAACATTTATATTAAAATGGTATATATAATGCAATGAGTTTCTCTTTCTTAATATTTTATAGATGTGATGACCCAAGCCATCAAATTTCTGATCTAAAGTCTTTAGTGAATCTAAAGTTTCTGCATTTATTTATATCTATGAAGTGAAGGAACTGGGCTTGTGTTTTAAGGTGGTTCATTTTGTGTTAATGTTTTTGGCATCTGGTCCTTTAGAGGTACAGATGTTGCCAACCATCAGTTTGCTCCTAAAAATAAATGTGTGTTAAAAAATGAATATGAAGTGTTAAACTGAGTGAATCCTCCCAGGCAAAAGTTCATTAATGTGTGCATTGTCATTTCTTATTTTGCTTGGCATTAAAAGGAATAAATACATGGAGCTTAGCCAAATTATTATTCCATTTGTTGGATTGCTTTTCACTCCAGATTCTGAGTTTTTCACAGATCATATATATCAATTTACTTCTATGGAATTCAGAGATGCTTTTAAAGAATAAGAAATAAATTTTACAAACTTGTTTTTGGATATATTTGTAATATTCTGTTTATTTTAAGAAATAATATTTTTGTTTTACATCTTGGTAATTCATAAATAAAACAAAAAATGGCAGTAAAGAATAAATTTGTTTGGTAAATTATAAACAGTATTAATAATTGTGTTAGAAGGTTTTGGGGTATAATAACCCATTGTCTCTTTCCTTTCTAGAATGCTATCTATTTCTCATCACATGATAGTTCTGAAATAAAGGCTAAGCGGTGCCAGTCATTAACTAGTAAGTTTGCAATACTATAACTACAGATATTGTTTCCTCCCAGTGTTTTCACGATGACAACAATGACTGCATATTTCCATCATATACTATGTGTGGTATGTTCAGGTGCATGTTTATGCTTCCTAGTAGTTCCTTTAATAATTGACTATTTTGTTAACAATGCAATCCTCAGAAGTACTCTATCAAATTAATTAATGAAATTCTCCTCCAATTTTGCTTTACAATTGAAGGTTTCAAGGTGTTTTATGTAAAAACTGTAAGTCAATTTTCAATAATTCCTCTTGCCACTTATGTAAATTTATATATACACATATTAGTATTGTAGGCAAGTGGAAAGCAGTCATTTTTGTTTTTTTTGGTTTTTGTTTGTTTCAGTAATTCTAACGATACTTAGCAGGACTTAATCCATATTTATGCAATGAAAGTTGTTAACTGCAAGGTGCCTTCCCCCCAAAATGATTTGACTAAGACTATTAAATTAACTAACTTTCTATGACCTTGGTGGTGATAAATGAGCATTTGTTCTGCCATTAGTGGTTTTATTCCTGTTTATTTTACGCTTAACTTAATCTGTTTTGTCCTATGTATGTCAGCCCTTTCTAATTTGGTCAAGAAACATACATATGTTTAACTGATTTGTCTGCTTATTGAGTTAGATCAATCAGTAAATTTAACTGAATCCAAGATCATAGGCTTGGTCTCACATGGACCTCTTAATTTTATTCTCATTCTTCGTTGAAAACTATATCCTGAAGTACACTCAGCTGTGACTTCAAAATAAAAGATATTAATAAAATGTGCCTATATTGAACTGGTAAGTTTTCAGTCCTATAACTATGAATATTGTAAGCCATTGGTCACAAGAGGAATTGGATAAGAAATTGTGAATATATCAGTGAGAAAACAACACTAATGAGGATGCCTCATTAGAGTGATTTTGCATATAAAGGAGACAATATCTACGTCTTCTATGAACATGGGTCTACAGAAACAAACTACATTACCTAGTATTTGTATCCTAATAGTAAATGTGCTGACAAGATATATTATTTTGCCTCTTTCAAGAGTTATATTTTAAGAGTTATATTTTCTATCAATGGTCTTTGCTTTAAGTTTGTTTATTTTTCAAAACGTAGGCAATACAGTTAACAAAATATGCCTTTCCTTAAATAGTGGCTTAGGTATTATGTGAACTTATTATTATGAAGGATTTGAGAATAAGCTAAAAATTCTTCTCTGTTCCCTATGACATAAGTAACTTATTCAAAAGTGTAGAGAGATTGCCATTTTTTTTTTTTGAGAGAAGTCTGAGACACGGGATGGGATTTGTGTTCTCTGATATTGTGACAAATTATGTACAATTCTAGAGGGCCTTTCTTTCCTCTCTTGACTGTATTTGTACCTATATTGGTTTTTCCCAAGGTGAAAAAACATGACAAAGTGCATAGGTCAGTAGATGTTTTAGCTTGGTCGGTCAGATGGTTGCTTCCTTGGTTTGCTTTTGTCTTTAAAGTATTCTTTCTTGGTTTGTGGTCACTTAAAGAGCTATACATCTGTTTCTTTCATATTATAAATTTCAGACACATGGGAGTATTTAAAAATAAATACTTTGTGATATTCATTATTATTTTTCTTTTCAAACCATTCAATAAATAAGAAAGAACAAAAAGCAAATTATGACTAATCATCTTGTCCACCTCACCCTCTGTGTAATGAGACACAGGAAGTTTTACCTCTTTGTTAGCTGATTTTTTCATTTCTGCCTCTTGACAAATTATCTGATGGGGATTCTCCCCTTTGTGATTATCTTAAGATTGAAAAGGACCCCCACAGTGCCAAAAATGCAGAGTAAGATGTTCTAATGCTTTGCAGGAGCTCTTCCATTTCCAACATTTGAAAGATAATTTTTGGAAGTTTTATGTATAGAATGACAAGATTTTCACTTAAATTCCTGGGCTATAAATTATTTACAATCCCTAGAGAAATAAATGGGGATGTAATGAGTGGCAGATCAAGGGTGTATTCTTTGTCTCTTTTATGTCTTTACAAAGGGGAGGGGTTATAATCTCATTCAGGCAGTCAGGACCTTCTCTCTACAATAGCTTATTCTCCATATCACATTATGTTGCCAAAGAAAGAATCAATGAGTATCTACGGTGTGGTAGATGATGGTTTTCTATATGTAGTTTTTCTTGATTGCCAGGGAATATCAGCAAAGGCAATTAGCAATTTCTGAAAAATAATGTATTTCAGTTTTTACAAAAAACACTGACATTAAAAAGCCCAGATACACCAAATGGTTTTTTTTTATTTTCTGAATTGTTACTGCCTGGCTATTTAAATAGCTTCTTTGGAACTATTTGGAATTTCAAGTCAAATTTGATTATTCTCTTTGAAACTCAACTTACATTCTAAACATTTCCTCATTATCTCTATCAGTACCATTCTAGAGGAAGGGAAATCTTCTTCTATTGAAATACTGGATTGGTGTGGGATTTTCTTTGAATTTTTACCTAGATTTATTTCCCTATTCTTTATCTCCCTGATCCAATTTATGTGTACATGGACAAAACTAGAGGACAATAGGTTTTTTGATAACCAAATATAACTCAAAACTTTTCTTCTATTATGTCCTTTCAGTTACAGTATTACTGTAGGTAATTCTGATAATCTTGGCTATTCTTTACTTTTCTCCACTTTCCAGCAGGTGATTCCATAGCTTCTTCTGGTGTGAAATACAGTCGCTCCAAGTCAGAATGTTATATTACTTCTCTGAAGGACAGCAATGTAGAATGGATAAATGAAGATGAAACAGAGCAAGATCCAAGATTATAAAAGCGACACCTGGTGATTTGTTGCTATCTCCTGGAACTACCAGTTATTGAATTAATTATTCACTCAATAAATATTTGCCTAGTCTGTTAGATCACAGGACACTATTAGGTATTGGGTGTGTAACGGTAATTCACTTATAATAATTAGTGAATATAGGTTTGTACAATGAACTAAATATGATAATCAGCAAGTCATATTTTACATATGGGTTTTATATTATTTTAAAATTAGGCTGAATACGATTTTCACAAAACAGGGGAAGGTACCAAGTATTATATAAAGACATCTTGCCTAGTAACCAAAATAAGACTTTTTTATTCTATTTACTCTTCTTTGACACTTTATTAAACTTTCAAATCTATTTTTTAATTTTCACAGTCAAAACATGACCCAGTAGTGGCAACTCAGAAGATTTAATCCTAAATTTGTAAAATGAAGCCAAAGAGAATATGTTAACAGAATTGAGCACCTTTTAAAGGAAAAATCATTTCATTTGTGAGAAGAATATTACAGTAAGATAGAGACAAATTAATCTCATTTGTCTATGAAAGCAAAGGGAACATTGAATAAAATGTAAGTTATAAAATCAGAAAAATTTTAGAACTCTAAAAGCAATCAGAGCAGTGAAAACTATTGCCCAGAGAATCTTTACATAGCTTAAGATAGTCAAGTTAACTGTTCGTAACAGCCTACTGTTGACTGGAAGCCTCACTGATAACATAAACAGTTGATTAATACATATTTTGTATGTCATATGCATTATATATTGGATTCTTACAATAAGAGGATGTGGATCATCATAAAGGTCTCCACCCTTGTATTCACATTGAGTAGGCTGAGGAAAAGGAAGAAGAGGAGAGGTTGGTCTTGCTTCTTTAGGGGTGGCAGAGGTGGAAGAAAATCCACATGTAAGTGGATCCACACAGTTCAAACTCATGGTGTTCTAGGGTCAACTGTAGTTGTTTTTGCTCTACCTTTTATGTATCTAATTTAAAAATTCTATTATGAAAAATTCTGTTGTTTGAAAGTGTGGGCTCTGGATTCAGGTGGACCTGTGGAAAGTGCTCTCTGACACCAGGGGAGTTAACTAATGTAACCTCAGGCTTTCACCTATAAAATGTATATGCAGTCACGTGCCACCTGATGATGTTTTGGTCAATAATGAACTGCATGTAAAATGGTGTTTCCATAAAATTACAATGGAGCTGAAAATTCCTGTTGTGCAAATGCTTACCATTGTGTTACTATTTCTTACATTATTCTGTACAGTAATGTGCTAAATGGATTTATAGCCTAGGAGCAATAGGCTATTCCATATAGCCTATGTAGTAGGTTATACCATTCAGGTTTGTTTAAGTACACTCTGTGATGTTAACACGACAATAAAATCACCTAACAATAAATATCTCAAGAAACAAAAATAAAGTTTGCTCTAAAAATGGTGAATATTACCTTGGAATTCCTCATGGAAAATTTTCTCTCTGAATATTGGCCATTTTCTTCTTCTGTATGTATTATAATATTAATTTTAAACATCTCTGTTTAAATATCAAATAGTTCCAACATCAGTATCACAATCATCAAAACAAAGAAAAAATTGTATGACCAGAAAATTTATCTCCTTTCTCCATTTCTTTATTCTGTTTTCATGGAATACTTCATATTTCTCCCAGTTCCATTTTGCCTTCACTTGGTAGATTCCTGTCACTTTCTCTATAGAAGCATGGCCAAGATATGTATCCAAACCTCAGTATTCCTAAAGCTATGCCCATCTCTAAAGGATGCATAGAGAAGATATACTTTCAATTTGCTAATTTTGAAAATTGAAAATTATGTAGAGGGAATTATATAAATTAATCTTATTCTATATTGAGAATAACAGAAAAGATATTTACCTACTTATTTTTTTTTCCATTTACAGAATGTTTTAAAATTGCTTTTCTTTTTTTCTTTTTTTTTTATTTCAGCATAATATGAGGGTACAGATGTTTAGGTTACATGTGTTGCCCTTGCCCCCCCCCTCAGTCCAGATTTCAAATATGTCCATCCCATTGCGTGGTGCACATTGCACTCTTTGTGTACACATATACCCGTCCCCTCCTCCCTCCTCCTCCCTCCCCCCTGCCCAATATCTAATAGATGTAATTCTTATATATGCACTTATGTATTGATCCGTTAATACCAATTTGAAGGTGAGTACATGTGGTGCTTATTTTTCCATTCTTGGGATACCTCGCTTAGTAGGATGTGTTCCAGCCCTTTCCAGGAGTATATAAGAGGTGCTATGTCACCATTGTTTCTTAGAGCTGAATAGTACTCCATGGTATACATATACCACAGTTTATTAATCCACTCATATATTGATGGACACTTGGGCTGTTTCCAC
>CAUYSK010001167.1:0-24834 GCA_963575035.1 Avahi laniger
TCCATCCATCTCATCCATCCATCCATCTCATCCATCCGTCCATCTCACCCATCCATCCATCTCATCCATCCATCCAACCATCTCACCCATCCATCCATCCATCTCACCCATCCATCCATCCATCTCACCCATTCATCCACCTCACCCATCCATCCATCCATCCATCCACCTCACCCATCCATCCATCTCATCCATCCATCCACCTCACCCATCCATCCATCTCATCCATCCATCCACCTCACCCATCCATCCATCTCATCCATCCATCCGTCTATCTCATCCATCCATCCATCTCATCCATCCATCCATCTCATCCATCCGTCCATCTCACCCATCCATCCATCTCATCCATCCATCCATCCATCTCATCCATCCGTCCATCTCACCCATCCATCCATCTCATCCATCCATCCATCTCACCCATCCATCCATCTCATCCATCCATCCATCTCATCCATCCAACCATCTCACCCATCCATCCATCCATCTCACCCATCCATCCATCCATCTCACCCATCCATCCATCCATCCACCTCACCCATCCATCTATCCATCCATCCATCTCATCCATCCGTCCATCTCACCCATCCAACCATCTCATCCATCCATCTCACCCATCCATCTATCTTATATCCATCCATCTTATCCATCCATCCATCCATCCATCCACACATCCATCCATCAGCAAATACTACGTACTCAGCACTGTATTAGGCCCTTAGAATTGCACTGAACATCCTGCCATCCTGGGGTTTACAGTCCAGCTGGGAGACAATTCCAGAAGAGAAACTAAACCAAATATTTACTCTGACTTTTGTCTTTTTTATCAGAAGTTGCCAACTGGTAGACCTCATAGAGTCCACAGTCTTGTTTTGTTCAGCTTAAATTGTATACTTTTACTTTTAAGTAGAAAATTAATATATTTGAAAATCAGTAAGTCAGCAACACCAGGCCCTTATTCCCATGTGTGAAAACCAGCTGAGTGGCCTGCAGCTGCTGCCTCGGAAGGGGCCTCAGTTCTCATGCCCAGCGCAGTTCCCATTGCTCCCTGTCACCTCTCTGCATCTGAAACCAAGTGGCAGCTACCATTTGTCATAGAGCTTGTGCTGCTGTTTTCCTTATAGCGGGAGCATAGTTTTCGATGCCTATGTTTTTTCCTACCACCTGCCCCTTCACTCACTGGCTGGGTTGTCTCCTATGAGCAGCTGCACAGGCAACCCCTAACTTAGCTAAGCCCATTCTGAAGACGGCAATTAGCTTAGCGCAAAATCTCCAGGAAACCCACACCCCTACCCCTGCCGCAAACCCGGGTAGGAGGTCAGGAAAATGGACACGAAGCACCAGCCCTTCTCCTGCCATCACAGACGGCCAATCTCCTGTTGAGGATCCATGTCCCAGGCAGGCCTCCACAGGCCCCGGGGAGAAGAGACGTTCTGTAATGCAGTTGGCGTCTGCCCAGAGCCCTTCCTCCCCAGGGCAAGGCAGCAACTCAGGCGGGGTGGAGTGTGTAGATTCCAACCCCAGGAATAGCTATTGCTCAAGAAGATCCATGCATCTGGGGGACTCCTTCAAAAGAGGGTCACTCAGAGGGCCTGGGCCAGAAAGCCACACTGAAGTGGGAGGCAAGACTCACAGCGAAACCCTTAAACTCCTCAAAGGAAAGCAAGATAAGGGCATGAGAAAACGCCAGAGAGGAGAAAATGAGAGGCTGTGGGTACAAGCCTCCTCTAAGGGCTTGTAGTCTGACTCCTTTGTGGTCTGAGCCCCATTATTTCCCCCAAATGAGCATCCAAGCTGTGTTTGAACACCTACAAGTGACGGGGAGCTCACTCCCTCAGCAGGCAGCCCACTTGGTCTTTGGATGACTTTGCCAGTGAGACACATTTTCTGGACATTGAACTGAAATACGTCTCCTCTGTTTTCCCCAGCGGTTCCAGTTCCACCAGTTGGGAGCCACAGGAAGCAAATCCTCTAGCTTGGTGGTTTCTAAACTTGGCTCTACATCATTTTAAAAAACCGTCTCCTCAGCTCCACTCTAGATATTCCGATACAGTTGTTCAAGGGAAACATCTCAGTTTGGCCTGTCCTGTCTCCATTCTGCCTTCCTCTGGTAATGGCACCTCTATTTGCATTTGCATGGATGGAACCAGCCTCTCTCTTTTGTGTAGTCCTGGTGGGACGGTCCAAGAGCATCCGAAGAGCAAGGGGTGGAATAAGCCATGCTTGTTCTTCCCCGGGAATTTGATTTTTGAACAGAGAGGAACATGGATGAAAGCCAACAGGAGCTGATTTAGCAAGACACTGTTCCTGCCATTTCGATTCTTGGGCTGGAGAGGCCTGGGGTCCTGAGCTTCCTATTTTTCTTCACTTCTGGAAGCTTCCCCACCTATTTCCAATAAATCCCTATTTTGCCTAAGTCAGCCAAGGTCTATTTCTTTTTCAGACCCAGAACTCTGTCCCATACAGAAGGTGCCTGGGAATCTGAATGTGATTCTGATGGAAATGGGGGGGGTCTATGATCTTAGCCCATCTTCCTTGTTTCACACGAGGAAACAGAGGCCAGAGAGGAAAGCGCCCCCCGCCCCCCAGATCCCACAGCATCGGCAGAGTTCTTTAGAAAGGCAGCCAAGAAGAAAGAACTTTAGGAAGAAACGGCATCCATCAGATTTCTCCCCACACTCCCTCCTGCTCAAAGACATTTCCCCCAGATTTTCTAGCCTCGGTTCCGAGGGTGAAGCTCTCCCCGAGACTATACGAGGGCGGGGGTAACAGCTCTTCACTGTTCCCCGCTCCTCCCCGCGAGAGCCGGGTAGGAAGCGGCAGGGACGCCAGGCCGTCGGATTGGACGGCGTGAAGACCTCACGGAGAGAGGTCAGCACTTGAAAAATTCCTCAAGTCAAAGGGCTCGGGGCTTGGGTGCCACACAAGGCCCTCACTGTGTGCGCACATTGTCCCCCTGATATAAAAGGGGCCGGGCCTGGGAAAACGGAGCCGTCTCCAGGCGACCGGGCAGGCTGCTGGGGAATGCCCAGGACCCCTCCCTCCCCCAGACACCAGGGCCAGGGACGCCGGGGGAGAGGGAGGGGCAGGGGGTGCAGGGTGGGTGCCCAGCGGGCGCGGGATGAGTCCACAAGTCCAGAGCCACTCCAGGTGGTGCTGGGTGGTGTGTCTGAGTCACAGAATGAAGAAGCAAGCAGAGAGGGGACAAACCCCTTTCGTTAGGCCCTGCCCATCTCCGCCCCCACCCCTCCAGCCATCCCGGAACCCCCTTTATTTCCCCACACAAACAGGCAGGGCCTGCCCTCGTTCAAGGCGAGTCTTAGGGATAGGGGAGGCGGTGGGGAGAGGCATAAGGACCTTGCTTCACACAGCCAAGTGTCTTCAACAGAGAGCTGTGTGTCTCCCTTTAAGCCTCTCAACCAACTCTAGGAGGAGGGGACTGACTTGGAGTCTGTACCTCCTCCTCACCGCAGAGGGACTGCCAGCCTGCCAGGATCTAGACACCCTCCTCCAGGGCTTCTGGAAGACGGCCCTCGAGCACATCCAGCTGAATTGAGAAGCAGGCCAAGTGGCTTCCTTCCCCCTGGCTTCCACAACTATTATATTCACAAGCAATAGTAATTGCAATTAATTGTTAATAACAGTTACCATTTCGGGGCCTATTACAACAGGCTAAGCCATGCACCGGCTCCACCCGTGCTATTATCTCTCATCTTTACAATTACCCTTCGAGAAAGATATTCCACCATCCTGCCTTACTGCTGAGGAATGCGAGGTTCGGAGGTTGGACCTGCCCAAGGTCACATAACTGAGAGGGAGGACGGGGACCAGAGCCCACAGCACCCAGGCAGTCTGGCTCTAGACGGTCCCCTGGGCTTTGCTCCCTCCCTGCTGGTGACGGACAGTCCTCGTCACGGGCAGGGAAAGCTGCTCTCTGAGAATGGGGTCAGCTGGGGGACCTGGCCAGAGAGTGAGGAAGCTCAAAGGCCAGCCTCTCACTGGCCCTGTGTGAGCAGGGCCGGCAGAGTCTCTTGCCACTGTCCCCCATTAGTGGGGAGGCCAGAGAAAATACAGGACAGCCAGTTAAATTTGAATTTCCAATGAACAATCAATAATTTTGTAGTGTAAGTCTACCCCAAATACTGCATGAGATATACTTACATACATTCAATGTCTATGTAAGTATGACCTGGTGAGGCCAGTTCTGAGTTCACACCCACACCCATCCTTCGACCAGGTGGCACAGACAGGAGCAGTGTCCTGATCACCATGGGCCCCACCAGGCCCAGTGCAAGTCCTCGGAGGGACGTGCCAAGATGCCTGCAGTCCTCACGCCTTCGGTCAAAACAGCCCGAAGCAGTCTGGCCCCTCAGGGAAAGACTGGAGCCTTTGAGTTATCTCCTGGGCAGGAAGGAGGAGGGGGAGTCTCTGGGATAACATGGCAGATTCGGGTACTGTTCCTGAATTCCAGGGAAACTAAGCGTCTTCTGAGACTCTCACCCCGGGCATCCTCAATTCTGAACTTTCCCTTAATAAGAATAGCAGTCGGTTGGGCACGGTGGCTCACGCCTGTAATCCTAGTTCTCTGGGAGGCCGAGGCGGGCGGATCGTTTGAGCTCAGGAGTTCGAGACCAGCCTGAGCAAGAGCAAGACCCCATCTCTACTAAAATTAGAAAGAAATTAATCAGACTACTAAAAATATATAGAAAAAATTAGCCGGGCATGGTGGCGCATGCCTGTAGTCCCAGCTACTCGGGAGGCTGAGGCAGAAGGATCACTTGAGCCTAGGAGTTTGAGGTTACTGTGAGCTAGGCTGACGCCATGGCACTCTAGCCCGGGCAAAAGAGTGAGACTCTGTTTCAAAAAAAAAAAATAATAATAATAATAATAGCAGCCTTTGGCAAGAGCATCTATTCATACATTAATCAAATCATTTATCTATCCTATGTTGCCACGTGCCAGGCACTGTGCTAGGCTCTGAGGATCGGCAGTTCCACAAAGGAGGCATAAACTCTGCCCTTGGGAAGAGCATGTGGGTAGGACAGGCCTGAGTCACAGGCGAACAAAGCACCCACACTGAAAGACACCCATGGAGGACAGGAAGTAGGCATTCCCACAGGATAACACCCCTGCGAGGCCCGTGGTATAGGGAAGATGGTGGCATTATGATCCCACTTGACAGATGAGCGAACTGAGTCTCAGAACGGTATGGCAGCTTGGCTGAGACCACAGAGATGGTGAGCGGCATATTATTACCTGCTTTTCCCTTTTAACTCTCCTGGGACACACGTCTGACATGTGTTAGGAAATCACATCTTTAATATCAAAACAGGGAAAAGAACAGGAAAGACCTGGCCTCAGATCCCTTGGTGCTTTAAAAAGAGGAAAATATTCTACGTGCATCCAAGGACAGTTTCTATAAAAGGTCCAATTTGCAAACCTGAGCTTTCGGATGGCTACGGGAACCCCCTTTTCCCTTGGAACCTTTAACCCTAGCTGGGCTCTGGCAGGGCGGGGCCGCCTGGCTCGAGGTGGGGCGTCTTCCTCTGAGGGTGAGGTCACCGGATCCCGTGCTTGGCCGCGTGCTGTAACATGGAGTGCTGCCACCCGTTGCCTCATGCTGCTCTCAGGCGCTGGGCGTGTGCGGGGGCGTGAGGCCCCAGAGCCCTGCTCCAAGGCCGACGCCCTCCCTCCCAGCACAGAGCGGGCTGGGCTTCAGGTGGGAGTGGGGAGAAGAGCAAGAGGACCACAGGGACCAGGATGGTCCTCTGGACGGCCTGAGCCGGATCAGGATGCCCCTGGCATCTGTTTCGATTTGGGGCGCAGAGCCTCAAGTCTCCTTATTTATAAACTGAGAGCAGCCCTCGTGCCCTGTGAGGTTACTGGGAGGACCGAGTTCGAGAATCCACGAAAGCCATTTAGCGCAATGCCTGTTCATGTCAAGTGCACAAGTATGTGCCGTATGCAATGAAGACACGACCTCATCCTCAGAGCCCACATTCTGTTCGTCTCTTTGTTCATTCATTGGTTCGACCAGCACCTTCCAGCCTCTACCTGGTGCCAAGCACTGACGCCCTGGCAGTCGTGAGCAGGAGGGTGGCGCCACCAGAAATACCGTTTAAGAAGTGAGCCCGGTTCAAGCCCCAGCCCAGCCACCCTTCTGTTCCGTTTCCTTGAGCAGGTGTGTGGTGTCTCTGCACTCTGCCTCGTCACCTTGAAAACGGCCCCCTGACAGGCAAATCAGGAAACACCCAGGAGCAGTGGTGAGTTGGCAAACGCTTAACAACCGGTTCTCTTCATGGGGGCACAAAAAGCCCCGATCTACGGCATTTGCCGATTTCTGTGATGTTTCCACCGTGGCCAGTCAGACTTTCTGTTGGATTGAGTATAAGATGAGAGGGAAAAAGAGGATTTCAGAATGCTGCCAAAGTCATTTCTGGGTTTCATCTCATCTCTGCCTTGTCATTACAAATAACACACCACCTCCCAAATCCCTCATTCGGTCAACAGACATGTCCTACGAGCCTATCAGGTACCCTGTTTTAGACACGGGGCAACAAAGACAGCGCTTAGGAGTGGTGGACGGGTGGCAGTGGAGGGGACACAGATGATTATCACGCCGCATAATAACTCTTGGAGATCCAGAAACGCACAAGATGCCTGTTCACGGGTACGGTTACCATCGTTCGGTGGGACTGCCGTCTGAGATCCTCGGGGCGGAAAGGTTGGTAGCCAAGGACTGTTTCAAACCAAGGATACCCTTTCATTTCTTCCCCAACAATAGAAGGAAAAAGAAACCATAGGGAAGGGTGGGGAATAAAAGGGAAAGTAACAATAGATCGTTGTTGAAATGGAATAGCAGACATTCTGGGAACAAGGTGAAGTGGAGTAAGAGCACAGGAGGGCCACAACTCCAGAGGCCACTGGGGGAGCGGCTGGGACAAAGGCCTCGCTGCTCCACCCGCCCCTGCCCCATCTCCCTCCTCTCCGGCATCCAGAGACCTTGCAGGGAAAACCGAGAGCAGGGAGGTACACCAGCCACACCTGGTCACGTTAAATGTTTTGATTTTGAAAATCAAACCTGGGGTTCTGGTACATTCATAGGCAGGTCGTTCCTTTTTTCAAAAATAATTTCATGCATCAGCCTTACAGTAACTAGCATCCTGGTATATAAAGAGCCAAGATTTTATACATAGGTGAACAAAAACAGAAACTCTTTAACTGTGTTTTACATTGCTGGCCCCTAAGGCAAGGTGAGTTTCAGAGCCCATTAGGCCCATTATGTTCTCCTGATTGGACTGGGCGGGGATGTCACATGCTAACCGAACACTTGCCGTGTGTGCAGCACCAGGGATACAGAGAGGAATGAGATAGGCTTTGTTCTTGCAGAAGAGACAATTACCATACAGTGTGGGATACGCCCCCTTGGCACCATGAAGTGTGTTTTAGGTTACACAAGTGAGGTCGTTATTAGCATGGTTGGCAAGGCGGGGTGTATCAGGGAAGGCTTCACAGAAGAGGGGACACCTGAGCAGGCTTTTAAGGATGGACAGAAATTGGTCAGATGAGCAAGATAGGGAAGGGTATTCCATGTAGCAGGGAACAGACTATGCTAAGGCAAAAGGGCATCTTTGAGAACTATAAGCCATTTGCTATTCCCGCAGAAAAAATAGCAAAGTAGGAAGCAGAGCTGGAGACAGAGCTAGAGGGAGGGCAGACATGCTTGACTTTGACTTTGAGAGCGATGATGCACCACAGAAGTATGAAAAGAGATGCATGGTGGGGGAGGGAGGAGCAAAGTGACATGGCTCAGATTTGTGTTTCAGAAAGATGACACTTTGGTGGTGACATGGAAGGAGGTGAGGTCAAGATAGGAGGCCTGAGAACAGCGAAGCTGCTGGAAAATTCTAGGCAAGAGAACCAGTGGAGAGGCAGGAGGACCGAAGAAAACTGAGCTGGAATCCATTAATTTTATTTCTCTTTTCCCTTGTGTTCTCAGAACTGGTGGACCTCCCCCATCCCAGAGGACGGCATCAACTTTAGTGTGGACCTACTACTGTGCCAGGCCTTCCCGGGGGCTGGCCCAAAGTTCCCAAACACCCTCACGGGCCAGCCCCACCAACCCGGGCAACTCCAGCAGAAGTTGGTATCCTCCATAGAATGCTTGGCTGTGAGTCCCCCCAGCAAAGATGGCTTTGGGACCCTCCATCTCTCCACAGAAGACGAAAGGTCCTTCCCCCTAGGTCACTGTCCAGGTATCAGATTGTCCTTGGGGGGCCCAGGCTGGTTCAGAGTCTGCAAGCTGGACCCACCAGGAAGGGAAGAATGTTATCCTGAATCCCCTCGCCCGCCCGCAGGGAAACCTGATTCCGCAGGAAGGCCCTGGACCGGGAACGGGAAGACAGAGAAGTGTAGAAAAGGGAGCCCCACTGTCCCTGTGGGGCGGGGGTGGGTTCACTCTCAGTCCAGACTGTGGATCCTCTCCTCCCTCATTGTCATCTCAAAGGGGGAAGAAAGGGACTGTGAGAGCTGGCCTCACCCCTCAACAACTTCTTCCCCTCTGGAGACAGTTGGCACAATGAAGGAGGGGCTGGGGCAGGGGCTGACCCCGAGGCAGCCCCAGGCTCTGCCAGAGCCGCCCAGGGACCGCGGGGCTGGCCCGCCACCTGCTGGCCACTCCTGGTGGTGGAGACAGGCATCGTCAGCAATGCTTCAGGGAGGGATTGAGATTCTAAGGCAGCCAGGATGGGCTTAGAGGAATTTGGGGACATACTGAGATTCAGACAGGTTAGGAAGTCCGGGAAGAATCTGGGTCGAGGTTCGGTGTGAGAAGCTGACGTGTCAGTGGTGGGAAGTCTCCGTTGTCACAAACATTCGAGGAATGCAGGGCCGCCTTCCGGTGAGTTAGCCAGTCTCAGTTTCCTACGTCTCCCCTTCTTCACCCACGGAGGGCCAAGAACACCACCACAAACCAAAGATTGTTGTTCTCAAATCCTAACTAAAGTGTGGGCATAGAACATGCGGTTGAAATATACCGGGAGAAACTTCTCTGGCCAAAGTTGTGTCCCCCACCAGTGCGTACAGCCTGAAACTCACACAGTGGTCCTCCCCGTGGATTGGAAAGATTGGATACCAAAGTCAAAATTTAAACGCGGCTTCACTGAGGCCATTCATTGCGCTTCGGCCTCATTAATTGTGCCCCTACACTCCTGCACACCACACGGAGGGTGGGGGACAGAGATTAATAAGACCTAACTTTATCACCCAGGAGCTATGGGCAAAAATGACCAATAGACCAATGGGATAAATAAATAGCACAGCAGGATAAATCCTAATCCAGGCTTCCAGATATTTGGCATGAAGATATGAAACAGGAATGCCTAGCAGGGGCTGCTGTCCAGACGATTGATGTCGCACAGGGAGGGTCACGACAGTCTGCGATAGTAATACACACTTCAGTAGCACTTACCGTCCACTGGGCACGTCCTATGCACTCGTATACTGACTCAGATGCTAAGCCTACTTACTTACGTATATTAACTCTGTGAGGTAGGAACTATTATAATTCTCATTTAGGTGCAGTAACTTGCAAAGGTCACACACTTTTTCGGGGTGGAGATGGGATTTGAAGCTACATAGCCTAGCTCTGATGTCTGTATTCTTAACCACTGCACCGCACTGCCATTTATTAAGTTCAACCTCCCTACAAGAAGCAACTTTCCTGAAAAATAGCTGAGCCAGGGACAATACAGCCAGCAAGGATGACACTCAAAATCAAGGTCAAATATTAGGCTGAATAGAGACAGAAGGCTTCAAGGGCCATGTAGTCATTCTGACTGCCAGGCAGACAGGCGGTGGCGCCGTACAGGGAAGAGGACCTAGAAGCAACACCTTGGCAGACATCCACCCCTAAGCTCAGAAGCTAAATGTGCAGCTTTACATCAACACATAAGTGGAGATAAACAGGCTTCATGGTAAGTGCCTTCAAGCAAGAAGAGACACAGAAGACAACTGAGACTGGATCAGAACAGAGGTGATTCACGTGGCCACTCTGGTTAAGAGGCGATTCCTGAGCAGGGAAGTGAAGACTGATGTCTGACTCTGCTGAACATACGTTCATGGTGACGGTATATTGAACACTCATGATAAACTATAAATAGCTCCCACTCCAGAGTATAGGCTTAATCATTTCCAACCTGAGTTAACTTCTCAAGGAAAGAATGTGAATGTTTACATACATGTTGGAATAAAAGAGTACCTGGCACGCTTAGTGACCTGGATGCATTCATTTATTCAGTTAATACATAGTTATTGAGTGCCTATATGTGGCCACCTTTGGAGACAGGCATATGCAACCTTGTTTTCCATTCCCAAAGGCTGTCCACTGTCAGACTGCTCTGCTTCCCATCCATGGACTCCTCTGCCCCAATGTGATGCTTTCCTGTCTCCACATTTGAGCTAACTCCCTGAACTGCGAATTCTATGTCTCCAGCTGCTATGACAATATTTATTACCTCTCAGTACCAAAAAGTTGGGATAGAGACCTATTCTGCAGCTGCATGAATGCAGGGACCTGTTCACTTCTATACCTGAGCATTTAAACTGTGCCTTGCGCTGAATAGATCTCAGTAACCACCTGGTCAATGACTGCTGCAATGATCTTGACATAAGCGTCAGGCCTTTGTCCCCAACAGCTCACCATCTAGGGGACACCGCCTGAGAAGGGCTGGAAAGTAGGTCATTTCTGCTTACCTTTGGTGTTCAGAGAACAGGCTGTGGAGCCAAACCCACAGTAGGTAGAAGAGCTGGGATACAAACTCAGGCACTCCCGTCCCAAGGGCTTGGGATAAGGCCTGGAGGCATGTATGGGTTTCTTTTACCCTCATAACAGCCTCATTTTATGGAGGGAGGGTGGCTGAGGCTGAAACAGGTTAATCTGGCAAGTCTTGCCAGATGTGTTTCAGATTTAAGACCTTTCTCATTTTTTTGGAAAGGTAACATGGTGCATATACCGTATTTTATATTACACTTCCAGTGGTCTCTGAACCACACCCCGTATCAAACACACCGTGATGGTTTCAGCAAATCATATGAACAAGCACACTGAGTGTTATACTTCAGGCTATTAGACCCTAACTTTCCTTTGGATCAGGCATTGCTGCTGAAGGAGCTCAGGAAATTTCACCCCAAAATATGACTTCTTGGTATAAAGAGTATTTTGAGTTAAAGTCCCTTAGAGATCAACAGGCCCTTCGAAGGGGCTTTCCCTCTATCTGCATAACCAGACAGACCCATCAAAAGAACAATTGATTTCCCTTCCCTTCCCTGTTATCTCACTAGTTTGCAGGAAAGAAAATCAAGAATGCAACCAGGCCTGGCCTAAATCATTTTAAACATAATAACTGTCTCTCAGGTTAATTGTTAATTTACAAGTCAATCTGTTTCCCCCATGCACTCATCCTCCCTAGCAACCATTTATTGCTAAATGGAATTCCCTATATTACTCATCTTCCTCTCCCCTCTAAAAGAAGGGAATAGAAATTTCTGGACCCCATTGGGATATTGGGTAATCACTGTGTGATTCTCCTCATGCACATGGTATTAATCTGCCTTAATTGTGAGTTGATCTTTCAGCAAACTTTTGGAGGAAAGGGGAAGTTTCCCCCAAAAGATTACAAAACATTTCTAATTTCCAAAATGTTCTGGGTTTTTGATTTGCAAGTGAGGGATGGTGGACGTGCAAATGCAAAGCCCTTAGAAGAGAACGTGGCACAGAGCAGGTGCTGTGGGGCCTGGCATGCAGTGGCCACTTGGTACCTGCCAATGTCCTTCTCTCTGGCCAGTGTTTGACACCACCTGAGCCTCTCATAGCTGCCTCCCTCTTCTCCCCCAAGAGGTGAGATTGTTGTCCCAGAAGGTGGCAGTGCTTGTGGACTCCTGCTTACCAGTCTGTGTGCGCATCGTCGATCACCAACAGGATCCTGGGTCTTTGAACCACAGGCGTGGAGGGACCCAGGGGTTCCACCAGCCCCGCGGGAGCCTGCGGGGTCTGCTTCATGGCACTGGAGAGCGAACTAAACAGGCTGGATCCTGGAGAGGAGAAGGAGGCGGCCAGGGGCTGGGGGTGCCTCCTCTCCATGGCTGGGGAAGCCGGGGAGCTGGTGGAGCTATCTGGGCGCTGCAGGTCCGTCATGTAGCCGTTGGGCAGGTTGGTCACGAAGCTGCTGTCGGAGAGACGCCGCCGGAGGAAATTCATGGCTGTAGGTGGAGATGGCTCGTTCCTACTCTGACGTGGCTTGGTGAGGCCCAGGACACAGGCTGCTGGGTGGAGGGGGTGGTGGAACTCGGGGCCAGAAGAGCCAGGGGAATTCTGCACGAGCAGCAGTCGGCTTCAGCTGCCTTGGCCGTCCTCCTGGAAACAAGCCGAGTGACACGTTAGCGGACACGACCTCCTCCCCTGTGAGAGCCACAGGCACGGTGCTTTCCTGCCCCACCGCTGGTGGCAAGGTAAACTGGGACATCCTTTTGGAAAGCAATTTGGCAACATGTATTAAAAGCATATCCTTTTAACCTAAAATTTCCATTTTCTGGAATTCTATCCCAAGGAAAAGAATCTAATTTACAGAAAAAGCGTCATGTTCAAATATGTTTATCACAGCACTATTTAAACTGGCAAAATAGCAGGGAGGATCTCAACATTTAACCATGGGATAACGAATAAATAAACTATAGCACAGTCACTCAATGAGCCTTTTGTGGCTATTAAAAAAGCATTTTGAAGGACAGTTTTTAGGAACAGAAAAAATTTCATGTTGTAATATTAAATAAAAAAGATCATGATACCAAAGTATAGGTTCGGAATGACTACAACTATGTAAAAGTTGAAATAACAACACTTGGAAAATAAAATAAATCAAAATGTTAACAATGACTGTAGTTTGGTAATACAAGTACAGGCTAGTTTTTCTTTTTCTTTCTCCTTATTTGTATTTTCAAATGTTCTAGAATGCACATTACTGTGGACTGAAATGTACACCCCTATCAAATCCATGTGTTGAAGACCTAAGCCCCAAAGTGATGGCATTTGGAGATGAGGACTTCAGGGTTAGACGAGGTCATAAGGGTGGGGCCCTCATGATGGGAGTGGAACCCTTATAAGAAGAGACACCCGAAAGACCCCTCCCCCTGCCCTCTGCCTTGTGAGGACTCAGCAGGAAGGCGGCCACCTATAGCCAGGAAGAGAGCCCTCACCGGGACCCAGCCACGCTGGCACCCTGAGCCTGGACTTCCAGTTCCGGAACTGTGAGAAAATGAATTTCTGTTGTTTAAGCCATGCTGTTGACAGTATTTTGTTATGCAGCCCAAGCAGACTAATACACATATTTATTACTTTTCTAAACAAAATAAGTTAAAAAAAAAACAAACCAAATCTGTTCATTTGACATCAAAATATCCCACTGAAAACAATGACTATTTAAACCATGGGATTAGACTTCCTATTCCTTGTTAAGATCTTTTAGTATTTTTGTTGAAGTAAAATTTACTTAAGAGTAAAATGCACAGTTCTTAAGTATATAATTCTTTGAGTTTTGATAAATGTATACACTGGTATAAGATTTAATATATTTCCATCACCTTATAAAATTCCCTTGTACCCTTTCTTGTCAACCCCTTGTAGGCAAACACTCTTCTGATGTGTGTCACTATTTATGAATTTTACCAGTTCTTGAACTTCCCATAAATGTAATCATATATATTGTTCTTTTGCTAATGACTTCTTTCCCTCAGTGTAATGGTTTCGAGACTCATTTATGTCATATGTATTAATAGTCATTCTATTTTTAATCACTGTGCAGCATTCCACTGGATGGATAAGCCACACATTGTTACTCCATTCTCCCATCAATAGACATTTCAAATGTTTCCCGTTCGGGGGTATTATGAATAGAATTGCTATATGGATTTTTTTATTTAAAGTATTTTTCTAGAGATAGGTAGATAGACAATAAATGGATGGATAGATAGATTGATTCATAGATAGATCTTTTCTTTAGGAAAATACTTAGGGGTTAATTTGTTGGTTCCTAGGGTAAGTGTATATTTAACTTAATAAGAAACGATCAAAAGTTTCCCTTAGTGGTTGTTCCATTTTGCACACTCCATCTGAGAGTTCTAGTTGCTCCACATCAACATTTGGTTGTTGTCAGTCTTTTTTCATCTTAGCCATTCTAATGGGTGTAAATTGTGTTTTAAATTTATTTTCTCTGATACTTAATGAGGTGAGGCAAGTTTCATGGGTTTATTGGTCAGTAATATATCCTCTTTAATAAAGTGTCTGTTCAAGTCTTTGGCCTATTTCTAAAAAGTGGGCTGCTTATCTTTTTATTTTTGATTTGTATGAGTTCTCTATACATTCCGGATACAAGTCCTTTGTAAGATGTGTATATTTGTGAACATTTTCTACCAGTCTGTGGCTTGCTGTTTCATTTCTTTCATGAGCAGAAGTTTGGCAGAATGACTCTTTAAAAAGCAAATTTGAGATAAAAAAGTAAATTTTATTTGAGATAAAAGCATCCCAATAAGAAAAAAAAAATTATACCATATAGGATGAGACCACACTTCCATATTTTGAGTATTAGGAATATTCTACATAATCTTTCATATATATATATATATATACACACACACACACACAACATGTATACATAATCATATATATACTGTAGAAATCTATTATACATATCTACAGATGTTTTGATAATCAGAAACTTTTAATTTTTAAGAAGTCTAATTTACCAAACTTTTCACATATGGTTAATGTTTCTGTGTCTGCTCTTAAAAATCTTTTCCAACCCCAAGATCACAATCATATTGTCTTACAGTTTCCTTCAGAAGCTTTATGGGTCTAGCTTTTTCTGTTTAGGTCTATAATTCATCCAAATTTGATTTTTGAGTAGTGTTTTTTTTAAGACACTAGGGTGTGACGTTCACTTTTTCCCCATTCACTTATCCAGTTTGCCAGCAACATTTAGGAAAATATGTTTCTCCCACTGAATTTCTTTGGTAGTTTTGTTGGCACCAATGGGCTGTATATGGGTGGGTCTATTTCTAGACGCTTTATTATGTTCCATTGATCTATTTGTCCATTCTTATGCTGTCTTGATTACCATGGCTTTATAGAAAGTTCTAAAATCAGGTAAGGGGAGTCTTCCAATTTAGATTTTCTTTCTCAAGATTGTTTTAGGTATCCTAGGTCCTATTTTAATATGCATTTTAAATCAACTTATATGAAAAAGCCTTTGGGGATATTGTTTAGTGTTGCATAGATTGGATAGAATTGACATCTTAACAACATTGAATTTTCCACTTTGTGAAGATGGTAGAACTCTCTATTTATTTAATCATCTTTAGTTTCTCTCAGATGTTTTGACATTTTCAATACAGAGGTCTTCCATACATTTTGATAAATTTATTCCTAGTAGTTTCTTTTATTTTTTTGAATGGCTTTTAAATGACATTGTTTCCTAAATTTCATTTTCCATTTGTTTGTTGCTAGTATAATATTATTGTCATTATAGTGACAATATATTGACATGCTAAGTTCAAGTATTGTTTCTACTAGTTGTTTATAGAGTCCTTGATACTTTCTATAACACTTAAACAATCACGTTACCTACAAATTAAGAGATCTTTACTTCTTTCTTTCCAATCTTAACGCCTTTTACAAATTTCACTTCTCTTATTACCCTAGCTAAGATCTCCAGTACTGAATAGAAATGATGAAAACAGACACTTTACCTTGTTCCCAATCTTACCATTAATAAGATGTTAACTGTAGGTTTTTTTATAAATTCACTTTATCAGATTGAGGTATTTCCCTTGTATTCTTAGTTGGTGTAGAGTTTTTATCATGAATGGGTGTTGAATTTGCCAAGTGATTTTCTAAATCTATTGAGAGGATTATAGGCTTTTTGAAATCATTTATTGGCTTAATAGTGTGGTGAATTACATTGATTGATTTTCAAATGTTAAACCAAACTTGTATTCCTGGGATAAACACCACTTGATCATAGTGAATTACCCTTTTTATATATTGGTGGATTCAATCTTGATAACATTTTGCTGAGGCTTTTTGTGTCTGTGTTCGTGACCCAAAATACCAGTCTGTAGGTTTTTTTTTTTTGGCAATGTCTTTGCCAGGTTTTGGTATCAGGGTAAAGGTGATCTCACAAAACAGTTGGGAAGTGTTTCCTCCTTTTCTATTTTCTGAAAGAGTTTGTGTAATATTGGTATTTTTTTCTTAAATTATTGGTAGAATTCAATAGTGATGCCATCTGGGTTTGGGTTGGGTTTTCTTTGTGGGAATGTTTTCAATAATTAATTTAATCTTTTTTTTCTTTTTGAATTTTTTCATTAAAAATATTATAAAAATAATGTTTTCTTATGGCAAACAATTTCAACACACAGAAGACCATAAAGTGGAAAGTAAAGTAACCCCTCATTCCACTCCCCACAAATAACCATTAAAAATTTCTTATATATCCTTCCAGAAATTTTCTATGTGCATATAAGCATAGAAAATCTTCATATGACCCAAGTAGATCTATACTATACATGGAGTTCTGCAACTTACTTTTACATATAAAAAACATGTTGAATATCTTCTGCTGTTACTATGAATAGACCTGCATTCTTTGCTGTAGTATTCCCTTTTATGGATGCACAATGATTTACTCAACCAATTCTGCCTTGATCTAGCTTTTTAAAATAAGTTAGTTTCTCAATTAGTCTAATATATACAGATGTTTCATTTCTCTCAGCAAAAAAGATTCTAGAATCTTCCACATGGAGTTTGCTTGACTAAATTAACTCATAAACAGCGTCTCCTGAGAGAAGGTTAAGTGTAATGTTAAAAGTGAAGGGTAGACTTATGCCGCAAGAAAAGACATTTATCGTGAACACTCAAATCAATTACAACAGTAATAAAGATCACAATATTGCATTTAATAATAGAGCACACACATGATGACTTCAAGACCTCTACGTTTGTTCCAAGCTACCAAGCTCAGCTGAACAAAACGCATAAGTTATTTTCTTTCATGGGCCTTGATGCCATTTATTAAGATAATTGACATAGATGTATATTTCCCATGCATGATTCAGTTAGTATACCTAGATTAGTGAAAAAGGCCAGAAGAAATTCAAGATAATTAATGTCAGTTAAATTCCTGTTTTCTGTATTTCATATTGTCAGACTAATCCTTCAACTCGGGTTCATAGGTTAAATAATGCAGTCAGGAGAAGGGGTGAATCAAAACTAATGAGACTTAGCTCTTGAATGCTACTAATTTGGGGTTTTTGATAAGGGGGACAAGATACTTAAATATTAAAGACAATGCAGGAAGTTACGTTTTATGTTCCTTTTAGGATATGTCTCTGCTCACTCATATTAATCACATTAGCTCATACATACTGAGAAGGAAGTGAAGGGCGTGGTAACGAAATCTTGTATTTGAATAAGAGGTAGGTGTGTGAGCTGACACTGGCCTCTTTCCCCAAACAGATTTCCAGAATTGATCCTATGCAACTGCCTGTTGGGTGGCTGCATGCTTTTTCCTTATCTGTTCTTGCCTCCAGAAGCCAGGACCAGTGTCCCAGACAGGAATTGGTCATGCTTCATCTATAGGTTGAAAAGTTGCCAGCTTCTTCACATTGAGCTCAAAACAGGCTGTTCGGAACAAATTGCAGAGCATGCCTTTTGTACTAATGATCTTATTTGAAACCCAGGACTCCAGAAGTAGGTACAACTCATTCCCATTTTACGGAAGTGCAAGCTGGCTCAGAGGAATAGAGCTGTCCTATTTGGAGCATTACTGCTGATGAGTGGAAGACGTGAGATTTGAACACAGGTATTCTTTCTAAAGTTGCATTATCTCCCTGCACCTCAGTTCTTAACTCTGGCTGCCTTTTAGAACCACCATGGGCAACCTTTAAAAATATACGGATGTGCATGACCCATCCACAGAAATCCTGATCCAATTTCTCTGGGTGGAGCCTGGATATTTACAGATGATTCTAATATATTGGAGCACAGTACCTCTTAAACTGGATGAATGTTACTTTAAATAATAAAAAATGTGGCAATGAAAATGGAACAATATACCCCCCACAATCATAAATCAACAGCAGAAGAGGAATGGAGGGAACGTTGTCTGGTATTCATTTCGTATTTGTTTGTGTCTGTGTGTGAGTGTTTCAATGGGGGTCTCGTAAACTTTGTTGAATATCTGAAATAATGTTTAGTAACATTTTTCATCCAGAAAAGGACTGAATACTTAGCATCTCCGAAACAACCACGCTAATAATAATCTATCTACAGTGAGAACTTACTAGGTGCCAGGCCCCTTACAAGCATAATTTAATGCTCACAACAGGTCTGTGTAGGTACCGTTCTTGCCTCCGTTTTGCTGCTAGCGAGGAAGCCGAAGCCAAGGAAGTGGCTTAAGGTCATACGGACAGTAAGTGGCAAAGCTGGAATTTGACCGAAGGGTGCTGGAGGCCAGGTGTAAACCCTTAATCATGCACGCAATCACAGAATTGAAACATGGCCCTAAACAACATCACCTGTGGAAAGTGTCATCTCTGTACAAAGGCAGATTTTACCACGGACATGTCGCTTGTTTGTTCTCCCCCTGCCTCCCTCCCTCCTTTCCTCTCTCTCTCTCTCTTTTTCTTCCTCCTTCTCCTTTTTGACCTCTTTCTCCTAAGAATGCATGGCTCATTTATTTCCTACATACAAGAAATTTATTGTTGCCACCAACATCAGTTATAATCGAGCTCCACGTGGTGGCCTGGAATATGATTGTTTTGTAAAATATTAATAGAAAACAATAGACCGGATGGTGAATGGGAGAATGGAAGTGCTCTCCCCCTGCCCCTCAGACTTAAATTCTATTGATTGATTGATTGATTGATTGATTTATAACTTCAGGGTATTACAGGGGTACAAATGTTTTGGTTACATAAATTGCTTTTGTATAGTTTGAGTCAAAGTTATACATGTGCCCATCACCCAGATAGTGTGCACTGTACCTGTTAGGTGTGAATCTCTCCACCCCCTCCCACCCCCTTGATTTCCGTCGCCATTTTACTTCCATATGTGCACATTAAGCGTTGATCGATCGGTTCCCATTTAACAGTGAGTACATGTGGTGTTTGTTTTTCTGAACTTACTCTGTGTTATAAAGCTATCCACATTAATATTTTTCTGTCTCTTTTTATCTCAGTCTGGGCAATATGTTATTTCAAGTAATTTGTCCATTTCATCTTAGTTGTGAAATTGGTTGGCATAAAGTTGTTCATAATATTTCTTTTATTTTCTGTAGGATCTTCATGATTCCTCCTGATATGTCTGATACTGGTAATTTGCTTTTTCTCTCTTTTTGATTGATCCATGTTGCTAAGAATTTGTAAATTTTATTAATCTTTTAAAGAGACAACTAGCAGCCTTTTCAATGTTCTCCATTGTTTGTTTTCTAGTCCATGTTTTTCTGTTCTTTATCACTCCCTTTCTTCTCCTTATTTTGGTTTAAGTTTAATTTACTCTTCGGTTTTCTAGAGTCTTAAAATGGAAACGTAAGATCATTAATTTTACACCGGGTCTGGTGGCTCACACCTGTAATCCTAGCACTCCAAGAGGCCGAGGTGGGAGGATTGCTTGAGGTCAGGAGTATGAGACCAGCCTGAGCAAGAGCGAGACCCCACTTCTATTAAAAATAGAAAAATTAGCTGGGCACAGTGGTGTGCACTGTAGTCCCAGCTACTGAGGAGTCTGAGGCAGGGGGATTGTTTGAACCCAGAAGTTTGAGGTTGAGCTAGGATGATGCCACTACACTCTAGCTCAGAAGACAGAGCAAGACCCTGTCTCAAAAAAAAAAAAAAAAAAAGCAACGTGCTTCCCTCCCAGAAATTTTGACATGTTGCATTTTCATTATCATTCAATTCGAATTATTCTCAATTTCCCTTATTTTTTGACCTACGTGTTATCTAATTTTCAAAATTCAATGCTCTTTTAGACATTTTCTTGTTATTGTTTTTCATATAGTTCATTTGTGTTTAGTGAACATAGTCTATAAGGTTTTAATCCTTTGGCATTGATTGAGGTTAATTTTATGGTTCAATATGGTCTATCGTAACGACTGTTCCATATGCACTTAAAAAGAAGGTATTTTGCAGTTGTTGGGTGCAGTGTTCTATAACTATCAATTAGATTGCTGCAAGTCAGGCTCCCCAGGTATCTGACTCTCCCACAGTCCTTGCAAGCAGGAGGTTTACTGGAGAGCGCTCTCACGGTCAACGTCAGGGGCAGGAGTGACAAGCAGGTGTGGGCTGAGAGAGTGGTTGAACTGCAACACAGTCTCAGTGGAGGCCTGAGTCGGTCTTGCTAGGAGCATGGAGCTGGGCATCTCTTTAGATTCCCTTTTCTCCAGCCACACTGTTAGCTTGTACTCTGTCGACCGACTTGGCAAAGCAATAAAACTGCAGCTCTCTGCTTTAGTTCCAGCTGCTCCTTGCCAGGTGGCCAGCAAGTGCTTTCAAGGGAAGAGCCACATAAATGTGGATCTCACCCAGTGGGTGCGGTTCCCCTGTTTCGCTGGTCGAATCCCCTCCACATTCTATCTACTTGCTGTTTCTCTCCAGCAACCTCAAATAGTTTCTCTGAAGAGTTTCCAAAGTTTATAATTATCACCTGTGAGAGGTTGAGTCCAACACAAGCTACTGAGTCATTAGGAGAACTGAGCCTCTTCCATGTTCAAAATACTGGATGGAAAAGTTACAAAATGTCAGAGTT
Source organism: Avahi laniger (assembly GCA_963575035.1). Classification (NCBI taxonomy): domain Eukaryota; kingdom Metazoa; phylum Chordata; class Mammalia; order Primates; family Indriidae; genus Avahi; species Avahi laniger. Next base: position 20,852 of record CAUYSK010001167.1, read on the forward strand.
GAGGGGACCTTACAGTTTATTTAACAATTCCTTTTTTAGGAACTCTGGTCGACCTTACACTGGTAGGAATTCTCTCACTTTCTGAATCATCTCTTACGATCGTTGACCAACTCCAAAGGTAGTCAAAGGCTCCTCCGGTAGCTTCTCCCCACCAGAGGTCCCAGTAGAGCTTATATCTGGCAGAGGGAGGCAGACAGTGGAGTGAACAAACATTTACTGTTCAGGGTACACACAAGCGAGGAATACACAGAGTGCTATCACAGAGATTAACACAGGACAGGGCTTCTTTGGACAGGATGGCCAGAGAAGGAAGGCCTTTCTGATGAAATGACCTTTTCTCTAAAAAAAGTTTTACTTTTAATTGACAAATAATTGTGTATTGATGTATTTATGGTATGCACAATGTGATGTTTTGACACATGTACACACTGCAGATTAAATCAAGCTGATTAACAAATCCATCACTTCACCTACTTTTGTGGTGGTAGAAACATTTAACATCTACTCTCTTAGCAATTTTGAAATATACAATTCACTGTTATTTATCATAGTCACCATTTTCTGTGCAATGGATCACTGAAGCTTATTTCTCCCGTCCAGCTAAAACTTTACACCCTTTGATCACATCTCCCCTTTCCTCATCCACCCCCACTCCCCAGCCTCTTGTAACCAATTTTCTACCCTCTACTTCCAAGAGTTCCCCTTTTTTAGATTCCACGTATAAGTGAGATGATGCAGTATTTTGTCTTTCTGGGCCTTGTTTATCTTTCACTTAGCATAATGTCCTTCAGGTTCATCCATGTTGTAGTAAATGACAGCATTTTCCCCCATTTTTAAGGCTGAATGGTATTCCATTGCTTGTGTATACACACACACACACACACACACACACACACACACATTTTCTTTATCCATTCGTCTGATGACAGACACCTAGGTTGGTTCCGTATCTTAGCTATTGTGAATATTGCTGCAATGAACATGGGTGTGCAGATCTCTCTTCAACACGCTGATTTCAATTCCTTTGGATACATACCCATTTCTGCTGGATCGTAGGGTAATTACATTTTTAATTTTCTAAGCAACCTCCACAATAGCTGTATTAATTTATATTCCCACCTATGGTACACGAGCTTCCCTTTTCTCCACACCCTTTCCAACATTTGTTGTCTCTCATCTTTTGGTAAAAGCCATTCTAACAGGTGTGAAGTGATATTTCACTATGGTTTTAATTTTCATTTCCCTGATGATTAGTAATGACGAGCATGTTTTCATGTATCTTTTGGCCATTTGTATGTCGTCTTTTGAGAAATGTCTAGGTTGTTTGTCTATTTTTTGATTGTGTTATTTGTTTTCTTGCTATTGAGTTGTTTGAATTCCTTATATATTTTGGATATTAGCCTTTTATCAGATGTATGGTTTGCAAATACTTTATCCCAATCTGTGGGTAGTCTATTAATCATTCCTTTTCTGCACAAAGCTTTTTAGTTTGATGCAATCCCATTTGTTTTTTTTTGCTTTCCTTTCCTGTGCTTTTGGAGACATATCCAAGAAATCATTGCTCAGACTAATGTCATGGAACTTCTTCCGTATGTTTTCTTCTAATAGTTTTATAGTTTCAGGTCTTACATTTAAGTCTTTAATCCATTTTGAGTTCGTTTTTGTATATGGTATGAGATAAGGGTCCAATTTTATTCTTCTGCCTACGGATATCAATTTTCCCAACATCATTTATTGAAGAGACTGCCCCTTTCTCCATTGTATGTTCTTGGCACCTTTGTTGAAAATCACTTGAGTGTAAATATATGGGTTTGTTTCTAGGCTGTCTGTCCTGTTCAATTGGTCAATGTGTCTGTTTTTATGTCAGTACATGCTGTTTTGATGGCTGTACCTTTGTAATAGATTTTGAAGTTCAGGGAATGTGATGCCTCCTGCTTTGTATTTTTTGCTAAAGATTGCTTTGGCTATTCAAGGTCTTTTGTGGTTCCATACAAATTTTAGGATTGCTTTTTCTATTTCTGTGGGAAAATTATGTTGGAATTTTGATAAAGATTGCACTGAATCTCTAGATCACTTTAGGTAGTGTGGATATTTTAACAATATTAATTCTTCCAATCCATGAACACAGGATACCTTTCCATTTATTTGTGTCATCTACATTTTCTTTCATCAATGTTTTATAGTTTCAAGTATGTAGGTCTTTCACCTCCTTGGTTAAATTTACTCCTGAGTATTTTATTTTATTTTTGATGCTATTGTGAATGTGATTGATTTCTTAATTTCTTTTTCAGATACACTAACAAGTGTAAAGAAACACTACTGATTTTTGTTTGTATCCTGCAAATTTACTGAATTCATTTATCAGTTCTAACAGTTTTTGGTGGAGACATTTAAGCTGAGACATGAAGGATGGGGAAAAAGAGAAATGCATGTGCAAAGGCCCTGAGGTAGAAAAAGCTAGGCACATTTGGAGAATAGAAGGAAGGCCAACCCAAGCACAGAGCAAAAACAAGATTTTTATAAGAAAATGTTTAGAGAAGTAGAAAGGGGTCAGATAATGAACGGCCATATTGAAAACAATTTTGATTTTAATCCAGTCGGGAAAGTAAGCCAACAGAGGGTTATGGACAAGAAAGAGATCTAGTCTACTTGGCCTTTTTGTAGAAAACAGACGGTAGAGGATGTGTATATGGAAGGAGCTAGACAGGTCAGGAGGCTGTTGTAGTCATTTCGATCTACAGATACGAAAGAAGAGAGCTAGACTGTGTATTTTCCAGTTTTAATCTGATTGCACGACAAACTGCAGATGAGAGGAATTCTGGAAAACAAGGGCAGGAAGACACTGGGATGGGACCCGGCTGACCCGCTGGGCACCCAGCTCTGCGCTGCCCCACCACTGGCCACTAGAGGGCAGGAGCGACCAAACCAGAGAGGAAACACAACCCGTTACAGAGCCACTTCTCAAGCTTCCTGAAGACTGTGGCATAAAGGAAAACCTTACTGGGAAGGGTTAAAAACAGGGTGAAAGATTTCTCCAACTCGGGGGTGAAGCCGACGACAGAAGTAAGGTGCAAGTCACAGGGACACGGGTTTTGCATCAAAGCAGGAAGAGCCTTGGAAGAGCGAGAGCCGCCCCATGGCGACACCGGCTACCTCGGGAAAGGGTGAGCCGCTGACTGCCTGGACAGAGTGGACGCCCATGCTCAGATGTCTCAGTCACCCAGATTCGTTTCCTTGCTCACCCCCAGATGAGTTTGTGCACCTGGGTCCCCCACTTCTGGGACCTCACTCCTGTCGGCTCACTCAGGCCATAAACCTGAGTCTCATCCCTCACCCCCCCTTAACCTCACGGGTTTCAGCCACTCAGTCACCAGGTCCTGTCACTTCTGTCTCCTCAACCATCTTCAACCTCGTCCCCTCCCCTCCGTCACTCCCTAAATAGTCTTGGTCCACTTGCTGCCAAACATCTCTCCCCTCACCTACTGCAATGGCCTCCTCCAGTCTCAGCCATTCAATCAACTTCCCACAGAGCAGCCAGAGAGAGCCCTCCAGACAGCAACCTTGACCATACAGAAAGCCCCATGGCTTCCCGCATGGCCTTAGGATAAAGGACGCACCCTCACCCAGAAAGACCTTCAGGGTTCGGTCGTTGCCATCTTCTTCAATGTTTTCCTTACTACTTTGGCCAGGGAACACGGAACTCTTCCAATGAGCCATGCGCTTCCAAACATCCATATCCTTCAAATGCTTTTCCCTCTGCCTGGAACACCGTCTGCGCTGTATTCCCCTCTCCACTGCTCGGCTCGCCCCGAGGGGGGAATGAAACTTAGGAGCTGAGAGCACAGGCTTCAAAGGTAGACAGACTATGGTCCCATTGCCAGCTCTGCCGCTCACTAATGCAATAGCCGGGAGATCTGGGGCAACTTATTCAACCTCTGTGCCTCAGTTTCCTCATTTGTAAAACAGGGATAAAAAATAATGGC